>BQNB010002973.1:0-113923 GCA_026074375.1 Tanacetum coccineum
TGACGTAAAATTTTATTCGTTTGATGACAGTTTACGTTGATTGTTGATTTTTAGTTTACGCGATTTAACTAAACGTCGAAAATTAAGAGCAAACGCGCAAAAGTTTAAAATAAGGAGTTGAATATTTATTGACGTAAAATGACATGAAAATGTGGGTTGTTACAGTCTCCCCGTATTAAAAGAATTTCGTCCTGAAATTTAGGTTGAGTTGCCTTCCGGAGTGGTGTTGGTGAAGAGGTGCGGTTACTTGTTGTGGATTACTTATTTTTAATTCTCCAAGAACATGGTAACAAATTTTGTTTTCTTAATATTAAGAGTCTCATTGGGATGTGTTTCAATTTCTTATATATACCACTTAAGATTTTTCATCCTCGGTATTTTCCTCCTTAATTGCCTCAACTTAAACGTCCAAGTTTCTAATTTATTATGGTGACTAAGGTTTGAATCCTAGTGGTCTTATCCGTTCCTTTCGGCTTAAAGCATTAGTTATAACATTCTCCTTTCCAGGGTGATAACGGATTTTATACCCATGATGACATTACCAATACTAAGTTCTATGACATTGTGTCAACGTTGAATGGGTGATTTAGTGTTAGATATTAGAAAAAGACTCGGTCACCCCGTGTATTTTACTGTTTATTATAGCTCGTAGTTTAATAGTTAATAGTACGATTTTCGGTATTAAGTCGGGTACTAATACCCGGTATATTGTAAGTACTATATAAGCCTCTTCCAACTTTGGAAGAGGCAAGCTAGTCATTTATTCCTTTCATACAAAAACACATTTTCTCTCACTAGAAAAACTCTCTCATGTGTTTCTCTCTCTAGAAACTAGCCAAGTCCAAGAATCGACCCCGTGTTATGATATATGATATACCACAATTGGTATCAGAGCTTATGGGATGATTAGATCGTGTGTATGTGCGATTTCTTGCTTGTTTTAGATCGAAAAGTGTACCATTGAAGGCTCCTAGCTCGTTTTTGAAGTTCTCCGAATTTTTGATGTTTGTATTGATAAAGTTTGGGTGTTTCTAGTTGCTATTGCCTTATGGTACTGTGTTGTGCAAAAGAAATCAAGCAAAATCGTTCAAAAGGGTGATTTATAAGTGATTTTGTGTGATAAAAGTCGTTGTTCTTCGTGGAGGGTTGCCAGAATTTCTTCACGGCGGTTTGCTTAAATATAATATTTTATTAAGTAGGTTACCAACCCTCTGACACACGGCGGGTTGCTTAGGTGGCGAGTTGCTCAAGAGGCGAGTTGCTTTATACTAAGCAGCGAGTTGCTTACCAGCGGTTTGAACAGGTGGCGAGTTGCTCAAAAGGCGAGTTGCTTTATACTAAGCAGCGAGTTGCTTACCAGCGGTTTGCTTACCAGCGGTTTGCTTACCAGCGGTTTGAACAGGTTATCAGCGGTTTGAATATTTTAATAGCAAATATCTAAAGGAAACTCTGGCGGTTTGAAAACTCAACGGCGGTTTGATTAAAATATAGACGGCGGTTTGTATTCTTTCTTCGCGGCGGGTTGCTTGGCAGCGAGTTGTGTTCGGCGAGTTGCCTTAAAATTCCATCAGCGAGTTGCCTTATTTCTTTGCAGCGGTTTGGTAGCCTCTGGCGGCGAGTTGAGCTTCTGTCTTAGAAATTTGAAATATTTCAAACTTGGGACTTAATATCACGAAAACAAGAAACGAATACGTTAACCTCACCACTTTTAACATACCCTCACTAATAATTGATCGATCAAAACATATCATATCATAATAAAACAAGATGTCTAGTATGCAAGAAGACATCCAGTGTGCCAGTTCTGATACACGCCCACCAATGCTTGATAGAACAGACTTTGAATCTTGGCAACAACGTATACGTCTGTACTGTCTAGGAAAGGATAATGGAGAGAATATTATGTAGTCCATTAATGAAGGACCATTTTATATAGGAACGGTCTTAGATGTTATTGCTGGAGGAACTGAGGGTGCATTTCAACAAGGTATAAAGCTGACATTCGTGCAACCAATATCCTACTTCAAGGTATACCAAAGGACATCTACTCACTCATCAATCACTATACTGACGCCAAAGACATTTGGGAAAACGTGAAGATGATTCTTGAAGGTTCTGAGTTAACAAAGGATGACAGGGAATCTCAGTTATACGATGAATTTGAACACTTCTTCATGGAAGGTTCTGAAGTTAACAAAGGATTGGACCGGGATCTAATTATACGATGAATTTGAACATTCCGTCTAATCAAAAGAGAAACCATTCTGGATACTATGTTAGGTTTACGAAGCTCCTTTAATGACATTGAGAAACATCAAGATGACCATTGCCACAGGATGCAGATTAACTCTAAGTTGTGAAACAAACTTGTTACCTAAGTAGAGTAGATTCATAAACTGAGTCAAACTAATAGAGGTTTAAAGGAGTCTAATTTTGATCAGCTTTATGACGATTTGAAGCAACATGAGGGTACATTGCTAATGAGAACAGAACAATGATGGAAAAGGTTCCTTAACCAACTAATGTTCCTTTGGCACTAGTGTCGTATGCCTCAGTTTCAGCAGTATCCCAACACAATCATCCAAGGTCTCAAAATCCTCAAATGACACCATCTCCTGCTGGGACAACCTTTCAACTGGACTAGGAAGTTCTTCAACTGAAAAATTTGATTGAAAAGTTTACTACAACTCACTTGCCATCCTCACTAAATCGTACAAATCACATCTTCCTCAAATAAACAAATCAACTTTGACGTCATCTAATGCAAGGAACAAAGCTATGGTTCAAGACGGCAGAAGTTGTGGTGTTCAGGATCGTCCGTGGAAGAAAAAAATACAATGATAAAAATTAAGGAAAACCATTTCAGAGAAACAATGCAAGAGGAAATGTTGTAGCTGGGAATGTAGGAGGTCAAAATAGAGGAGGCATTATTAATCCTGGACCAGCCAAACCCATTAAGTGCTACAACTGTAACGGACTAGGGCACATAGCACGAGAATGTCCAAGGCCAAAGCGACTTCAAGATTCAGACTACTTCAAGGACAAGATGCTACTAATGCAAGCCCAGGAGAATGGTGCAGTACTGGACGAAGAACAGTCGTTGTTTCTTGCAGGAGAACAGATTATCAACTTTGATGAGGATGTGGATAATTCACCCAAGAATGATTTGGCACTCAATATGGACCATATCTTTGAAGATGTTGAATGTGTGCATTCGAATCTGATGTGACGAGGGTCCCACCACACAGGACCTTGTTCATGACAAATCTCGCATCGGAAGATGAATCTACGATGAAGCCGAGCCATCATATGACTCAAATACTCCGTTTGAGGTACAAGATATTGGTCCTTTGTAAATCATTTAGAGGAGTATCATGAAGTACACGAGATGCAAACCGATGAACAACACAACTACGTTGTTGACTCTGATGCTGACTATACGAGTAATAGTAATATTATTCCGTATGATCAGTATGTGGAAGACAACAAAGATCATGTTGTTCAAAGAAATGTATCTTCTGTGCGAAATGATGCATTGATGTCAATTCTTGATGAAATGCATGAACAGGAGCTGTACAAAGTGATTAGCAAATAACCAGACATAATAATTAATGGATTCAATGACCTCTGAACTTCAAGATTTTAAGGAACTGGTGGGGAATATGAAAACGGGCAAAGTTTGGAATTAACTGATAGTGAACGAAAAATTGATGAGCAATTGAGAATATTATATCTGACCGAAATAGAAATATGAAAATTCTTTAAATCATGAACTTCATTCAGCACAAATTACTACTTAGTTCTACCGTTGGCCATTATAAGTCAAATACAGAAGAAAGTATTCATTTTGAAAAAGGATTTTAAACAAAAAGAAGTCAAATTAATTGACGAGGTTTTTAGACATTAAAAAAGGCTAAAAGTTAAGTTAAATATAGATTATACAAACATGATCAGTATGTTCAATACGGTTTTTCATGTTATGTAAACCAAATTTGTTTTAGGAGGAAAAGATCATGGTAGCAATAGGCTACAAAAATCCCTTATGCCTCACTCGTGCAAAGCAAGCTCAGTCTGCTCTGTATAATGGTCATGTACTTGTCACTACCAATCATACACCCACTGTTATACATCACTCAAAGGATACGAGTGAGATAGCTGAGATAACGAGGAAAAGAATGCTACTGAAAATGCAAAGCCCTCTATGTGTGGAAAATAAAGTTAGGATTCCCCCCCCTCCCCCGATTACTCAAAAAAGAACCTTCTTGCAACCTTTGCTCCCCAAAGACATCTGCACCCCAGAATATATTTTGAGTCCAAAGATGAAAATAACAGGAAAAAGGCTGAGGACCAAGTTCTAAAACCAATTTTAGCATTGACAGTGTTTCCACCCAATTCTCATGTCAAGCTTGTCCCCAGAATTTTCCAACTAAAAAGTTCAAGTGAAGATTAATCTTTTATGTACTCACATAACTTTTTACGGAAGTGACAAATCTTACCAAACTAGTCATCCACCACAACAGGTCGTTACAGAGGGGGAAAGAGGTTTTGAGCAATATAATAATTACTGTTACTCCAATAAAGATTATTCTAATTTTTAAAACTATTAAAGGAATACTTTGTTCGGAGGTTCAAACAGCCCTCTTTAAGAAGTTAAAGAAAATGGGAAGAAAATTTGTTGATCAAATGTTATTACGAAGTGGACAAGAATACTGTAGACAAGCAATGTGCTGAAATTGTAAAGAAAAACCTTTCATTGAAAATAAGAATTGCTTGCTATTGTTTGTCGAACTATATGCTGTTTGATGTGCCAAAAAATCACGATGTCTGGATCTTGAAGCTGACATGTCTAAAGTTCATAATGAGTCAAAACATTATTTCAAAACTTGAAAGGGATTACATATATTTACAATTTAAGTTTCTACATCTATTAAGAAAGTTTTGATAATAAAAATTCAACAAATAGCAGGGAAGCTCCTGATTTGAACTCATTCTTTAAGAATCATGTATCTTTGAACATCCAGATTCAGAAAAAGTACAACGTGATTAGGGACTTGAAAGTTCTAGTCGCCTAATGTGCATGACAAGAAGTTGTGTGACTTATTAATGCTATAGATGTCCAATGCTCTTATTGAACAAATTGATGGCGTTAGAATAGAACTAGAATAGGTCAAACAACATTACAAGGAATTGTTATGTCAATTAAGATTACGCCTACTCACACGAGTGCAAAGAACATCGACTTGTATGAAATTGAGAGTCTAAGGCTATAAATGAGAAGCAAAGAGTCTTGTTTCACTAGTGATTCTGTCGAACCAAAAGTTCTTGCGCCGGGCATGTATGCAATTGATGTTAAACCCATCCCTCATCCCCTTAAGAACAATAGGAGTGCTCATTTAAACTATATCAGCCATCTTAAGGAGAGTGTACAAAAAGTTAGGGAAGATTGTAGAGGATACATAAAGTAAGTTAAACAACTGGATAATGACTTAACTATGATGCCCAATTAACTAAGATATCTCAGGGAATTGTTTAGAATATGTGATTGGCACTTGCCCAAAAAGTTTCAATTAAAGAGATAACAATGCTCCCTCTACCCTTGTAAAATAGGAAAAAGCAAGTTACTTTTAGTGATAAACCAAGATCTTACATCTAGCATACACAGAGAAACACAAAAGTGCACCTCGAAAGTTTAACAGAATAATGTCCCCGTGATTCTCTTCTACAGGAGTAAACGATCCACTGAATGCCAAGCCGGATCCATAGCTAGAAGCAACCCTACCACCCAGAAAAATACGTAATCATAACTGCTAAGAAGGAGAATAAGAAGAAGTAGAATTACACCTTAGGACAAATAAGTCAGTATGGACAAAGTGAATCGGGATGGATTCTGAGGATTAGCTCTATGCAGTGTATCTGTAATTAAATTCGAATTCTGAATCTGTGTGCAAAATGTGTGACAAATGCTTAAACTCTGCAAATCATGAAATGTGTGTTGTTAATACTTTGAGTTCAGTAAATGCGACCCCCACTGTTAAACGTATCTTGAATAAAGGGAAGCATATTTGGAAACCAAAAGGCAAGCTGACTGATAACAGGTTGAACACGACCAAGCGGGTTTGGAAAGCAACGGAAAAATTATTTGGAGTATGGTTTATCAATGGAGAACCCCCCCCCCCACCCACCACAGGAAAGAAATTAACCCTTAGGAAACTTGATTGTGGTTATCAATGTGACCCACAGGATAGAAATTTGTCTTAGGCGAATGTGCCCTTTAACTAAGCTTTCTGTGAAATGTTCTACTCTATCTGCTAACCAACAGGACCCCAACAAAAATTAGGGAACCGAAATTCCAAACTCTCCAAACTCGACTGTTTTCAAATGCAGGTCGTACAGGTCATCCTTTGGTATCTGGACTCAGGCTGTTCAAAACATATGACGGGGAATCGTTCAAAGCTCATGAATTTTGTGGAAAAGTTCATCGGGACAGTCAGATTCTCGAAATGATCACTTCATAGCTATCATGGGTGTTATGGAGATTATGTTTATTAGTGACTGTGTGATCTCAAAAGTATACTACGTGGAGGGACTTGGACACAATCATATTCTTATAGGGCAATTTTGTGATTCTGATCTTAAAAGTTGCCTTCAGTAAAAGCGTACTTGCTTTGTTCGTGATATTTATGGTGCTGACTACTTAAATGTAGTAGTAGCAACCATATTTGTACACGATATCGATAGATGAAATGATGAAGTCTTCTTCGTTTATGCTTTCTGTCCCAAGTTCCAAAGTCCAATTCATGAGTTGTGGCATCGTCGTTTAAACCATTTAAAATTGGCACAATAATGATCGTGCTCGAAAAAGATCTGTTAGAGGTATACTAGATTTAATGTTTGAAAAAGATAATCTTTGATCAGCCTGTCACTGGGATAAAAAGCAAGAAGTATTCTCCCACAAACCAAAATATAAAAAATACAAATATGGGAAGTTCTTCAATCCTATTCACATGGATCTGTGTGGTCCAATGACGAGTCCAGAGTATTAAGGGAAGAAAACATCTTAGACATCGTGGATGACTATTCAACGATTCACATGAGTAAAGTTTTTGAGGTCAAAGGATGATACTCCAGAGTTTGTTCATCAACTTGCTTAGCAAATGCAGGTTGGCACACAAAACAGTAGATTCATCCGCACAGATTATGGGACGGAATTGTCACCAAGTTTGGTCTGAATACTATGAAGGTGTTGGCATATTTCATCAAAGTTTGTTCCGAGATCTCCTCAACAAAACGGCAGTTGTCGATAGTAGTAATCGTACACGTAGTGGAAAAAGCAGCATCGTACAAATGATTTTATTCTCAAAAAGCACCCATGTTTTCTTTGGGCAGAAGCTGTAGTATGTTAGTTTCAACCAGAACCAATCCCTAATTCATACTAGTCATAACTAACCATTATGAGCTTGTACCTTGATAAGAAGCCTGATCTTTAACATTTCTACGGTATTTGGTGCCCTGATGCTATCACTACGTATTGATTACGTAGATTAGGGAATATTTTACAAGCCAAAATGCTGACTTGGCGATTTTTCGTTGGGTATGCTCCTAGCAGGAAGGGTATAGAATCTTTATCAACAAGAGAAATCGTAGATTAATGGAAACAATTCACGTCAAACTTTCGATGTGATGCATCAGAAGATGGCTCCTTGTAAAATGCATGAGTTCAGGACCGAGACGTTCTTCAAGTCCCCTAAACAAATCAAATCAGGCGCTCGACTCTAACCGATAAAGAGCTGGAGATGTTATTTCAACCAATGTTTGATGAATACCTTAAACGGTCTCGAGTCAATGAACCAGTACCTTCTGCTACTGAAGTTAACGCTCAAGTTGCTCCACTTGGTATATCTTTGTCTACAATGATGGCTCAAGATGCACCGTCTATAAGTGCTTCATCGTCAACATCTGATATGCATAATCTAATCCGACATCAAGGAATTGCGGAAGAACCCACTCATGAAGACTCCCCAATTAATCACGATGTTCTACATCCTTTACTTAACCATGTTACTGAAGAACCAGGTTTGGCACATTCATCATCTGGAAATGTTAATTCAGCGGAACCCTACCAAGTTAATCAACCACCAGATCATCTCAGAAGATGGACCAAAGATCATCCTCCTGATAACATCGTTTGGCAATCCCTCTTCGTCCTGTATATAGCAGATATTAAGTTAGGCATACGATGCTTTGTGGTGCTGTTTTCCATACGGAATATCAAAGTTGAACCATAGAACTTCATAATTGGACGTGATAGAAGACTGTGTTTCAAGCCATGCAAGATGAAATTCATGAATTTGATCGTCTTGAAGTATGGGAATTAGTACCTCGCCCAATCTATGTTATGGTTATCGCTCTCAATGTGGATCTACAAAGTGAAAACTTCGATGAATATGGGATGTACTAAAAAACAAGGCTTCCGGTTGGTTGCAAAGGGATATCAATAAGGAGGAAGGCATTGATTTTGAAGAAATAGTTTCTCTCCAGTTGCACGATTAGAAGGCCATCAAATTCTTCATAGCACCAATGCCGAAACCAAGAATATGTTTATCTATCACAATGGATGTCAAACTGCTTTCTGAATGGTGATCTTCAAAGAAGAAGTCTTTGCTCAGTCTGCCTGTAGGATTTGAACGACCAGGATAATCTACTCACGTCTATCGTCTGAAAGAAGGCCCTTTATGGGCTAAAGCAGGGCACCAAGGGGCTTGGTATTGACACACTCTCTAACTTTCCTGTTGGCCAACAATTTCTTCAAGGTGCCGTGGATCCAACTTTATTCACGCAATCAGACAAACATATTATACTTCGTTCAAATTTTAAGTAGATGAATCATTTTTGCATTCAACAGATCGATAATGAGTGTCACATATTTTCCAAAGAAATGAAAATCCAAATTTTATATGTCAATGATGGGACAAATGTAGCTTTCTCTAGCGACTACAAGTCTATCAAAGTTCCAGAGGCATTTTATTAACCAGCAAAATATGCTGTATAAACCTTAAAGAAATATGAATGGATCTCTCTAACCCTGTCGATACAACAAATGGTGGATCGATTTGAAACTAGACGAGGATCTCATGGGGATTCCATTGTCACCAAAAACTCGATTTAGAGGAATTGTTGGCTCCCTAATTTTCCTTACAGCCCAGTAGACCCGACCTTTGTATTCGACGTTTTGCAGGTGTGCTAGAGATCAGGCTAAGTCCTACAAAAAAGTACTTTGAAGCTATAAACGCGTCTTTACGGTACTTGAAAGCGAACCATTAACATGGCGTCTTTGGTATTCAAAAAGAACATCGACATGTCACTAACAGCTTATGCAGATGACGAATCATGAGGATGTCCAAGAATCAAAGAAGAAGCTACATCGGGATAGTGCTCAGTTTCTTAGTGTATAGATTGGTATCTGGTAATCAAAGAAGGCAACACGATGGGCAATGCAATATAAAACTAAAGAGGTGATAAATCGCCATGTTGGATGCTTGTGCTCAAAATCCTTTAGATCGATCACAGCTCAAAGACTCGGATTTGACTTCAATTAAAATTCCTCTGTAATGTGATAAAAAGTAGTGACACATTCGCTTCTTTGCCTGTAACAACGTCCAGCACTCTCGATCAAAACACATCGACATACGTCACCATTTCATCCGAGAGCAAGTGGAAAATAGAGTGGTTGAACTCTACTTCGTGGAAATGAATTATCAACTTGCAGACATTCTCACAAAAGCATTTCCAAGAGAACGGTTCAAATTTCTCTTCACGCCTAGGCATGAAGAGTTTGACCACTGAAATCTCAGACATCTTTAAGAGGAGAGGATGAGTAAACAAAATGCCTTCGTGTATCCTTTGTACATAGGTCTATACTCATTTAAATTTATATATATATATTATATATATATATATATATATATATATATATATGTATAGATAGATAATAATAAATCTAACTACTTAGGGAAATATTTTATCGTAAATTTGGAATTACTTAAAAGGCTTGCAATTAATTCATACTTCAAGCCAGGTTTGATGTCTGGGCATGGATTACTTTATATCACATGCTTTATGGAGTATAGGTAAAACAATGGTGTTGGTAGAGCTTATTAGCCTGATATTTTCATCTCATTCAACGACTATAGCTCTTCAATAGGGATAGGGTCGTTGTTTGAGGGGGGAAGAGTGAATAGTGAAATTTGACTTCATCACACAGGTTCTAAAGAAGTAATTTAGGAGAATCTAATAGGTTCTAAAAGAGTGTTGTATGCTATGTTAGTGTAATTATAAGATGGTTGTTATATTCTAATGGGTTAATATTTGAAAGAGAGTTAATTAATTTTAACTCAAAGGTCCAAAGTTATCTATAGTTATAATGATTAGGGTTTAAAAGCAATTTGCTTTTTGTTTCCTAGTCTTATTAACCAATAGGGACTAAATTGGCCAATTGCCTAAACTTAGAAGATCCTTAGGAAAAAACAAAAACAAAAATTAAATGATTGATGGAAACACTAAGGGACTGATTCTGCCACTTTATAACTTAGATATAAAAGAGGCGGCGGTGGTGTTTGGTCTAAACTTATCAAAATCCAGTCAAAGATAAAACTCACCACACACTCTCACGCATCGCCGCCTCTTTCTATATCAATAAGTTAGAAAGTTGCGAATAGCCCTTAGGTTTCCATCTTCTTTTAATTTTTGTTTTTGTTTTTCTAAGGATCTTCTAAGTTTAGGCAATTGGCCAATTTAGTCCCTATTGGTTAAATAAGGCTAAGGAAACAAAAAGCTAATTGTTTTAAACCATAATATTATATACTCATAGATAACTTTGGACCTTTGAGTTAAAAATAAATTAAACTCTCTTTCAAATATTAACCATTAGATACAACTTCCTCTCTTATAATTACAATAAACATAGCACTTACAACACTCTTTTAGAACCTATTAGATTCTCCTAATTAACTTCTTTTAGAACCTTGTGTGATGCATCAGCAAATTTTTCACATTCACTCTCCCCCCTCAAACAACGACCCGTTTTCTATTGAAAGAGCTATAGTCGTTGAATGAGATGAAAAGATCAGGCGAATAGCTCTACCATCACCATTGTTTTACTATACTCCCATAAAGCATGGATATAAAAGTAATCCATGCCCAGACATTCTAAACCTGCTGCAATTTGAAAGTAATTGCCAAGCCTTTTAAGTAGTTCCCAAATTACTTAAAATATTTCTAAAGTACGGTTAGGTTTATTTATTATCTATCTATATATATATATATATCATATTATATATATATATAATATATATATATATATATTTTAAATGTGTTATTTAGACATATTGTTATTTTTTAATAAGGATAACGAAGGACATTTTGTTTACTCATTCCTCTCCTTCTAAAGATGTCTGAGAGTTTCAGGGGTCAAAATGTCTTCATGCTAGGCGTGGAAAGAAGATATTTGAAACCGTTTCTCTTGGAAATGCTTTTGTGCAGAATGTCTGCTAGTTGATAAATCTTTTCCACGAGTAGTGTTTCAACCACTCTATTTTCCAATGCTCTCGGATGAAATGGGTAACGTAGTCGATGTGTTTTGATCGAGAGAGCTGGACGTTGTTACAGCAAAAGAGACGATTGCACTCTTGTTATCACAGTACAGAGGAATTTTATTGAAGTCAAATCCGTAGTCTTTGAGCTGTGATCGCATCTAAAGGATTTGAGCACAACATCCAGACATGGCGATGTATTCAGCCTCTGTAGTTGATATTGCAGTGCTTCTTTGCTTCTTTTTGGTATGAACCAGCTAACCAATCTAATCTCATCTCTAAGTAACTGAAGCACTTCCCGATGTACTTCTCTTCTTGAATCTTGTCATCCTGCTTTGATTCGCATCTGGTAAGCTGTTAGTGACATGGCGTTTTGGTTCTTTTGTATACAAAGGACCCCATGTTTCAATGGTTCTTTCAAGTACGAAAGACGAGTTTGATGCTTCAAATACTTTTTCGGTAGGGCTTAGCCATGTTTTCTTGCACACATGCCTACGGCGAATACCAAGGTCGGGTCTGCTTGGCTGTAAGGTAACATTAGGGAGCAAACAATTCATTAAATCGGAGTTTGGTCAACTGGATCCATATGAGATCCTCGTCTTGTTGTCAAATTCGATCACCTTTGGTGTATCAGACAGGGTTTGTGAGATCATTCCATATTTCTTTAAGGTTTAGACAGCACATTTTGCTTGTTATATAGATGCCCTATGGACTTTGAGAGACTTGTAGTCCTAAGAAAAGCGACATTTGTCCCATCATTGACATCTAAAATTTGGAGTTCATTTCTTTGGAAAATATGTGACACGCATTATGATCTGTTGAGGCAAAAATGATGTCATCTACGTATATTTGAACAAGTAGAATATGTTTGTCTGATTTGCGTGGGAATAAAGTTGGATCCACGGCACCTTGAAGAAATTGTTGGCAAAAAGAAGTTAGAGGTGTGTCATACCCATGCCCTTGGTGCCGCTTTAGGACCATAATGGGCCTTATCAGACGAAGGACGTGTGAGTAGGCATTATCCTGGTCTTCAAATCCTTCAGGCTGACATGACAAGGACTTCTTCTTGAAGATCACCAATCAGAAAAGCAGTTTTTGAACATCCATTTGTGTAGATAATCATATTCTTGGTTGCGGCATTGGCAATGATGATTTGATGGCCTCTATTCGTCAACTGGAGAGGAAAACGATTTCTTCAAAATCAAATGCCTTCCTCCTGTTGATATCTTTGCAACCAACCGAGCCTTGTTTTTTAGTCATCACCCATATTTCATCAAGTTTCACTTTGTTGATCCACTTGAGATCGATAACCATCACATAGATTGTACGAGGTACTAATTCCCATACTTCACGGACGATCAAAATTCATGAAATTTTATCTTGCATGGCTTGAAACAGCAGTCTTCTATGCGGCTGATTTTGAAGTTATCTTGGGTAAAACTTTGGATAGTTCCGTATGGAAAACAGCACACAAAGCATCGGGCTGGTGGTGATGCTAACTTTTTTCTGGTAGGAAGATCTACAGGACGAGAGGGATTGCCAACGATGTTTTCAAGTGGTATGATCTTTGGTCCTTCTTTTGAGATGAGCAGCGCGTGGTTGATTACTTGGTAGGGTTCCGATGATTAAATTTCCAATGATGAAATGTGCCGAACCTGAGTTCTTTCTTCTAGTAAAGGGGTTTAAGTTAAAGGATGTTAGAACATCTGTATGTGGATTGGGGGGTCTTCGTGATTGGGTTACTACGCAATTAATGATGTTCGACTAGATGATGCTTATCAGATGTTGACGATGAAGCAACTTGTAGACGGTTGCTATCCTTGAGACATAATTGGTAGACAAAGATGTTCCAATGTGGTGAACTTGAGTGTTACTTCAGTAGCAGAAGGTACTGGGTTCATTGACCTCTGAGACCGTTTAAGTATTCACAAACATGGTGAAAATAACATCTCCAGCTCTTTATCGGTTAGAGCTGAGCACTGATTTTGAGTTGTTTTGGGGTTCGTGCATGAACGGCTCGGGTCCTGAAACTCATGCGTTCAGGAGCAATTTCTGAGTGACATCTCATCGAATGTGACTGTGACTTGTTTCCATTTATCTACGAGTTCTCTTGTTGTAGATTCTATAGACCTTCCTGCCTAGGAGCATACCCAACGTATAATCCAATGTAGCATTTTGGCTTGAAATTTGCCTAGATCTTCGCTATCATTTGTTGGATAGCTCAGGGCACCCAAATACTCGGAGAAAATGTCCAAAGATCAGGCTTCTTATCTTGTACAAGATCATAAAGGGGTTTTGTTATGAAGAGTATGAATTAGGGATTCGGTTACTGGGGGTGTAACTAACAAGTAGCTCAGCTTCTGCCCATAGAAACAATGGGTGTCTTTTGAGAATATAATCATTGTACGTGATGTTATGATTGCATGCTTCCAACAATTGTGTACGATTTCGTCTATTCGACATCGCCGTTTTGTTTGAGGAGTCTATCGGATCAAAATTCTTGATGAAATTTATGCCAAAACCACCCTTCATAGGTATTCAGACTTAACTTGGGTTGACGAATTCGTTCCATTATCTGTCGGTGATTCTGAGGTTTTGTTGAGGCAAACATATGCATCTCTTGCTTAAGCAAGTTGCTGACAAACTCTGGAGGTTATCCTTTTGACCTCAAAAAATCTTTACTCATGTGAATCTTGAATAGTAAACCACGTATGGGATAAGATGTTATTTCTTGCCCTTTAATACTATGGACTCTCATTGGTCCAAACAGATCATGGTGAAGGGTATGAAGGAAACTTCCATATTTGTATTTTTATATTTTGGTTTGTGGGAGAACTTCTTGCTTTTCTCCAATGTTGACAGGCTTGAGAAAGATGATCTTTTTTCAAAACTTGAATATAGGTATACATCTAACAAGTTCTTTTCGTGCCAAGATCATTTTATTGTGCCAAAAAGTTTTTAAATGGTTTTAAACGACGATGCAACAACCATGATTTGGACTTAGGAAGCACCTTTTGGACAGCAAGCATATCGTAGAAGACTTCATCATTTCATATATCGATATCGTGTACAATTGGTGATACGACTAATTTAAGATGTCAGCACCATTCAATATAACGAAACAATGCCAAGTATGCTTTCTGAAGGCAACTTTAAGATCAGAATCACAAAATTTGCACTATATGAGAATAGATTTGTGTCCAAGTCCCTCCACGTAATTACTTTTGAGATCACACTGTCACTAATAACATAATCTCCATAACCCATGATAGCTATGAAGTGATCATTTCAGAATCTGACTGTTTCACGATGAATTTTCCACAAAATTCATGAGCTTTTGAAAGATTCCAGGTCATATGTTTTGAACAAGCCTGAAGTCCAGTACCAAAGGTTGACTGTACGGACATGCATTTGAAAACAGTCGAGTTTGGATGAAGAGTTTGGAATTTCGGTTCACCAATTTTTGTTGGGGGTCCTTTGGTTTGCAGATAGATAGAGTAGAACATTTTCAAAGGTAAAGCTTAGTTAAAGGGAACATTTGCCTAGACTAATTTCATTCCTGTGGGTCTCAATTGATAAACCACAATCATGTTATCCTAAGGTGAATTTCTTTCATGTGGGTGGTCTCATTGATAAACCATATCTACAAATTAATTTTTCCGTTTGCTTTCCAAAACCGCTTGGTCGTGTTAACATGTTATCAGTCAGTTTTCCTTTTGGTTCCAAATAGCTTTCACTTTATTCAAGATTACGTTTAACAGTAGGGGGTGGGATATTACTGATCTCAAAGTATTAACAACACAATGTCATGATTTGCAGAAGTTATGATTTGTCACACATTTGCAACACAGATTCAGATTAGAATTAATTACAAACGGTAGAGGCTAATGCTAGAATCAATCCGATTCACTTTTGTCCATACTGACTTATTTGTCCTAAGGTGTACTTCTACTTTCTTCTTATTCTCCTTCTTAGCAGGCAGGATCCTATTTTTCTTTGTGTTGCTTCTAGGCTTTGATCCGCTTGCTTCAGTGGAATCGTTTACTCCTGTAGAAGGAATCACGGGGACATTAGTCTGTTAAACTTTCTGGTGCACTTTGTGTTTCTATGTGTTGCTAGATGAAGTTCTTGGTTTATCACTAAAAGTTACTTGTTTTCCATATTACATGGGTAGAAGGGAGCCTTGTTATGTCTTTCATTGATACTTTTTGGGCAAGTTGCCAATCACATATTCTAAAAATTTCCTGAGTAGTCTTAGTGTATTGGCAAGCATGTTTAAGTTGCATTATCCAGTTGTGTAATATAATTTAGGGTTTCCTTACAATCTCCCTAACCTTTTTCTATTACACTCTCCTTAAAATGGCCCTGATATAGTTTAATGAGACACCTCCTACTTGTTCTTAAGGGGATAGGGATGGGTTTAACATCATTGCTATACATGCCGCGCAAGAACTTTTGGTTCGACAGAATCACTAGTGAACAAGACTTTTGCTTCTCAAATTGAGCCTTTAGACTCTCAATTTCATTTAAAAGGTAGATGTCTTGCACCTCGTGTGAGTGAGGCGTAATCTTAATGAGTCCCATACATTCTTGTAATGTTGTTTGTCCTTTTCTAGTTCTATCTAAGCCATCATTTTGTTCAATAAGAGCAGTGACATCTTTAGCATTATAAGGCTCACAACTTCTGTCATTCACATTAGCGACTAGAACTTTTAAGTCTCTAATCACGTTGTCTTTTTTCTTGAATCTGATGTTCAAGATTCTTGATCTTAAAGAATGGTTAAAATAGGAGCCTTCCTGCGATCTAGTTGGTGTGTGAATTTTTATTTCAAAACTTTCTTAAAGATGTTGATACTTTAATTGTAATTTTACGGTATTCCCTTAAAGTTTTGAAATATTGTTTTGACTCATTATGTAAACTTTAGACAGTCAGCTTCAAGATCTGGACAGCGTGATTTTTGCACATCATTACAGCACTTGAGTCGGTACAAACAATAGCAATCAAGATTTTATTTTCAATGAGGAACGGTTTTTTTTAAAATTTCAGCACATTGCTTGTCTACAGCTATCTTGTCCACTACGTTATTCATATTTGATCAAAATTCTTCCATTTCTTTTAATCTTTTAAAGAGGGATCTTTTGAACTCCAAAAAAGTATTCTTTAAGAGTTTTAAATATCTAGGAATAACTTTAGTGAGGTACATATTTTTATTTGCTCAAAACCTCTTCCCCCTCTGTAACAACTGTTGGGTGATTCTAGTTTTGTAAGTTTTGTCAACTTTCCGTAAAAGTTATGTGAGAACATAAAGATTAATCTTCACTTGACTTTTAGTTGGTAGAATTCTGGGGACAAAGTTGACATGCGTATTGGGTGGAGACACTGTCAATGCTAAAATTTGGTTTTTAGAACTGATGGTATCAGCCTCTTTCCTGTTATTGTCATCTTAAGGACCAAAATATATGGTTCTGGTGGTCAGATTTTTTGGGGAGCAAAGGTTTTGCAAGAAAGGTTCTTTTTTGAGTAATCGGGGGAGGGCGGGGGAATCCTAACTTTATTTTCCACACATTAGAGGGCGTTTGCATTTTGAAGTAGCAATTCTTTTCCTCGTTATCTCTAGCTATCTCACTCGGTATTCTTTGAGTGATGTTATAACAGCTGGGTGTACTGATTGGTAGTGACAAGTACTGACCATTATACAGAGCAGAATGAGCTTGCTTTTCCACTGAGTGAGGCTTAGGGATTTTTGTAGCCTATTGCTACCTTGTTCTTTTCATCATTAGAAAACAATTTTGGTTTACTAACATGGAGTAAACCGTTTGAACAGACTGATCATGTTTGTATAATCATATCTTTAATCTTATCTTTTAGCCTTTTTTATGTCTAAAAACTCTTCAAGGAATTTGTCTTCTTTTTTGTTTTTAAAAATCCTTGTCCAAAAATATTACTTATTCTTTCTGTTGACTTATAATGGCCAACGGTATAGAACTAAGTTGTATTTGTGCTGAATGAAGTTCTGATTTTAAGAAGTTTCCTTTCCTATTCTCGGTCTGAGATATTATTCTCATTTGCTCATCAAATTTTTGTTCTCTATCAGTTAATTCAAACTTTGCCCGTTTTTCATATTCCCCGACCAGTTCCTTATATCTCGCAAGTTCAGAGGTCACTGAATCATTAATTATTATGTCTGGTTTATTTGCTAATCTACTTTGTACTCCCTGTTCATGCATTTCATCAAGAATTGACATCAATGCATCATTTCGCACAGAAGATACATTTCTTTGAACAACATGATCTTCGTTGTCTTCCACATACTGATCATACGGAATAATATTACTATTACTCGTATAGTCAGCATCAGAGTCAACAACGTAGTTGTGTTGTTCATCGGTTTGCATCTTGTGTACTTCATGATACTCATCTAAATGATTTACAAAGGTATCATGATCTTGTACCTCATACGGAGTATTTGAGTCATATGATGGCCCGGCTTCATCGTAGATTCGATCTTCCGATGTGAGATTTGTCATGAACATGGTCTGTGTGGTGGGACCCTCGTCAACATCAGAGTCGAATGCATCACATTCATCAGCTTCAAAGATATGGTCCATATTGAGTGCCAGATCATTCTCGGTGTGATATTATAACATCCTCCATCAAAGTTGATAATCTGTTCTCCTGCAAGAAACAACGACTGTTCTTCGTCCAGTACTGCACCATTCTCCTGGGCTTGCATTAGTAGCATCTTGTCCTTGAAGTAGTCTGAATCTTGAAGTCGCTTTGGCCTTGGACATTCCTAGGGCTATGTGACCTCAGTCGTTAAAGTTGTTAGCACTTAATGGGTTTGGCTGGTCCAGGATTTTAATATTGCCTCCTCTATTTTGACTTCACTCATTCCCAGCTACAACATTTTCCTCTTGCAGAGTTTCTCTGAAATGGTTTTTACTTAATTGGTCTTGAATTGTATCTTCACGGACATCTTGAACCACAAATCTGCCGTCTTGAACCATAGCTTGTTCCTTGCATTAGATGACGTTCTATGTTGATTCGGTTTATTTGGGAAGATGTGTTTTATTTGTACGATATTTACTTTTTGAGTGAGGAGGGCAAGTGAGTTGGATAATTTTAATCAAATTTTCAGTTAAGGAATTCCTGAGTCCAGTTGTGGAAAGTTGTCAGCAGGAGATGGTTTCATTTGAGGTTTTTGGAGGACTTGGCATGGTTTGTGTTGGATACTGCCTGAACATGAGGCATTCGACACTTGTGCCAAAGGATCATTAGTTGGTTGAAGGAACCTTTTCCATCATTGTTCTGTTCTCATTAGCATGTACCTCATGTTGCTTCAAATAGGCATAAAGCTGATCAAAATTAGACTCCTTCAAACCTCTATTAAGTTTGACTTCAGTTATGAATCTACTCCACTCAGGTAACATGTTGTTCACAAACTTTGAGTTAAGCTGCATCCTGGGCATGGTCATCTTGATGTTTCTCATGTCATTAATGAGCTTCGTAAACCTAACATAGTATCCTTGAATGGTTTCTCCTTTGTTTTGACGGAAGTGTTCAAATTCATCGTATAATTGAGATTCCCGGTCATCCTTTGTTAACTCAGAACCTTCCAGAATCATCTTCACGTTTTCCCAAATGTCTTTGGCGTCAGTATAGTGGTTGATGAGTGAGTAGATGTCCTTTGGTATACCTTGAAGTAGGATATTGGTTGCACGAATGTCAGCTTTATACCTTTCCTTTTCTTCAGCTGAAAGGTCGTTAAGGACTCTAGCACGTACTGGACCTTGTTGAACTGCACCCTCAGTTCCTCCAGCAATAACATCTGAGACCGTTCCCATATGAAATGGTCCTTCATTAATGGACTTCATAATGTTCTCTCCATTATCCTTTCCTAGACAGTACAGACGTATACGTTGTTGCCAAGACTCAAAGTCTGTTCTATCAAGCATTGGTGGGCGTGTATCAGAACCGGCACACTGAATGTCTTCTGACATACTAGACATCTTGTTTTATTATGATATGATATGTTTTGATCGATCAATGATTAGTGAGGGTACGTTAAAAGTGGTGAGGTTAACGTATTTGTTTCTGGTTTTCGTGATATTAAGTCCCAAGTTTGAAATATTTCAAATTTCTAAGACAGAAGCTCAACTCGCCGCCAGAGGCTACCAAACCGCTGCAAAGAAATAAGGCAACTCGCTGATGGAATTTTAAGGCAACTCGCCGAACACAACTCGCTGCCAAGCAACCCGCCGCGAAGAAAGAATACAAACCGCCGTCTATATTTTAATCAAACCGCCGTTGAGTTTTCAAACCGCCAGAGTTTCCTTTAGATATTTGCTATTAAAATATTCAAACCACTGATAACCTGTTCAAACCGCTGTTAAGCAAACCGCTGGTAAGCAACTCGCTGCTTAGTATAAAGCAACTCGCCTTTTGAGCAACTCGCCACCTGTTCAAACCGCCGTGTGTCAGAGGGTTGGTAACCTACTTAATAAAATATTATATTTAAGCAAACCGCCGTGAAGAAATTCTGGCAACCCTCCACGAAGAACAATGACTTTTATCACACAAAATCACTTATAAATCACCCTTTTGAACGATTTTGCTTGATTTCTTTTGCACAACACAGTACCATAAGGCAATAGCAACTAGAAACACCCAAACTTTATCAATACAAACATCAAAAATTCGGAGAACTTCAAAAACGAGCTAGGGGCCTTCAATGGTACACTTTTCGATCTAAAACAAGCAAGAAATCGCACATACACACGATCTAATAATCCCATAAGCTCTGATACCAATTGTGGTATATCATATATCATAACACGGGATCGATTCTTGGATTTGGCTAGTTTCTAGAGAGAGAAACACATGAGAGAGTTTTCTAGAGAGAGAAAATGTGTTTCTATATGAAAAGAAAATAAATGACTAGCTTACCTCTTCCAAAGTTGGAAGAGGCTTATATAGTTCTTACAATATACCGGGTATTAGTACCCGACTTAATACCGAAAAACGTACTATTAACTATTAAACTACGAGCTATAATAAACAGTAAAATACACGGGGTGACCGAGTCTTTTTCTAATATCTAACAGTAGCTTATAAAATAAGCTACGAAATAAGCTTAACAGCTTATTTATCTTATAAAACTAAATTGTGTATAATGGTTTAATGAAAGGATATTAAAATGGATGAGCTATTGTAGCAAACTGGTTAAGGCGTTGGTGTTGTGTAAGGGAGGTCGTGGGTTCGAGGCAAGCAAACCCCCACTTTTTGCACTTTTTATTTTTTAACTTTTTATGAAAAACTAAATATTTGGACTTATAAAGGACACAAAATTAAGCACTTTTAATAAAGATGACATAGACTGAAAACCACTAATAAGTTCATAAACAGCTTATCAATAAGCTGTTTACAGTAACAAGTGAGTGTTTGGGCTTATTCTCACTTAAGAGCTTGTAACAAGCTCATTTTAAGCTCAAAATGAAAAAGGAAAAGTGTTCTAGAAAACTTATAAGTTGCTTAATCTATGAATGAAAAGAAACTTAAGCTAGAACACTTAAAGCTAGCTAAAATTGAAAGTGAAAATGGCTAATTCAGGAATTGACTTCAAAAAGCTAGAAATTAAGAAAGTCTAAAACGCTTAAAAGGCCAAAATAGAAACTAAGCTTATGAGTACTTATAAATCAACTAATAAGCTACTTATTTAAACAATAAAACTTAACACTATAAGCTAGAATTTAAATCTTAAGAGCTTAAACTAATCTAACTACTGTTTTTGGCTGTTTGGCTTTATGACTTTTTATAAGCAAAATTAAGTTGCAAAATTAAGCTAAGAATGGAAATTAAGCCCTATTCTATTTTAAGCTACACCTAGACTTAATCCTATCCTTATCTTAGATACTAAAACCTAGAATTACTTAGCTAAAAATCAAGCTAAAAGTGACAGTACTAACTTCTTGTTAGTACTGGTGCACTTTGCACAAGTGCAAACCAAGAGTGCAGGTTTCCTAAGGGAAAACCTGCACTTAGACACACTCCAATAGAGTGTACAAACACAAATCAAGAGATAACCAAGCCTTAAATGGCTTGGTTCAAGATTTCACAATCAAAATTTAAGAGATAAGGTGCCCTGGTGCAGAAACAAGGAATATAAGCTCTAATTTTTTCATTTTCAAAATCTAATTTATAAAAACTCTTTTCCTAATTGTCTTAAAGGTAAACACAAATGACTAAAGCAAAATGCACAATTGGTTTTGACTTTTTGAGGTCAAACACACTTAAACCAAACACTCCTTAAGAAACTAGACAGATTTGAGAAAAACTTTTAAAATGAAATTTAATGAACAAGTATTAACTACCAGATGATTTTTAGCTTAAAACAAGCTTAATAAACATGAATTAACAGCTGAATTTAACTAGAAATCAAAGATTAATACTATGCTATCTAATATTTTTGGCTTTTTAGGAGTTTTATGACAAATATATGAAAATCAAAGATCTAAACTATCAAAAGCTAAAACAGATGAACATCTAAGATTATTAAGCTAAACTAAACACAAATAAGTACTAATAAGCAAAGAGAATAAGCAAACAAGCAATAATAAGCATATAAGCTATAACTAAGTAGTTTAAACTAAAATTATAGAAAAAGGAAAAGTAAAACTTACTTGAGCCTATACTAAAAAACAAAAGGTCTCACAATAAGACAGCTGAACAAAGCCACCTAAGCTTATAATAACTAGGGTATAAGTCCTTTGGGGATCTTGTTGAGTCCCAAAACTCTATATCTACAGCCTTAGGTTTATATAGGTTAGTTATTACCTTGGAAACACAAGGATAAAAATAAAGTGAGAAACTTTGTTTGAAATGTTCACCAAAGGCTATGCGGACTCTAACCTTTATTGTTTAAAGGAATAACAAATGTGGTAAAGGGAATGAAAACAGTAAATAACCAAGCAAGCCTTAATATTATTGATTGTATATACGAGTACTCAAAAGTACTAGGGTTTAAAAAACCTTAAAGCTATGAGAAAGTCTATGGAGGATGTTTGTGATTGTAGATTGAAGATTGATGTCCTTATCTCTACAGCCCTAGACGCAGATCCTTTTATAGACCAAGGAGTCCTGTAGGTTACAATAGCAAATAATACACTCTTAAGTATTGATACAACAATACTTTTAATGCTTTCCATCCATAAAAACAATTTGTAATCGAACATTAACTGTCTCTTAATTCTTTTTAATGCTTCCATAATAAACATTGTAAATCAGCATTAATTGTCTCTTAAGTCTTTTTAAATTCAGTCTCTATTTGACTAATCAGCATTAACTTCAGCTTCAGTCCAATTAGCATCAACTTCAGTCTTTTGATTGACATATCAGCATTAACATTAAAGTCTTTCAGTCAATTAGCATTAAACTTTTTCTTCTGTTTACTAAATTATGCTTGGACAGTACAAAGTATGAAAGGACTTTAATTCCCCAACAATCCTCCCCTAAACTTAAAATAAACGGTGACATCCGTTACCTTTCAAGTTCCATCATGTTCAGCTTGAGCACCAGGTAGGAAAATCCCAAACACTATCAATTCCATTGCTTGCTTCTCAATAACCATGATAAGCAAAGAGGTACAAAGAATCATCAATTAAATAAGTATAAAACTATCCTCATCACTCGAAAGTGAATCATTGGAAAAGGAATAGGTTTTTTTGGGAAACATACTCAACCATAAACGATTTGATGATGTCTTTTACCAAGTCAGTCGTACCCTCTTGGACTAGCCACTCTTTGTTATTTACACTAAGAACATGGTGAGTGAATCCATCAGGATTTTTATCAAACCCCTTAAACAAAAAGCTATCAACGGATTTTGATAAGGTCTTTACCATGATTGTTTTGGCTAAGGACTAGCCACTTTTCATCAAAGACTAAGAAAGTGAGAACCATCCATTTTGGAGTAACCTGGCAACCATCAACGGATTTTGAAAAGTCTTTTACCAAGCAGCCCGTTTGTGCTCTGGACTAGCCAGTTCTTATGCTTGTAAGGCATGGTGAACTGATGACCATTTGTTGTGTGGTGGTTAGCCAACACCCAAACCCTTCTCAAATAGAAACAAACCACTCATAATGAGCCTCCCCTCAAGTGTAGCTTTTTTTTTTTTTTTATAAGTCCAAATCCAAAGGTGATTAGAATTTAAGCTGATTTTATAGGTTTAAAGTATGATTAAGGCTAATTAAGCTCAAATCTAGAGCTTATAGACTCTTGAAGCTAATAGAGCTTATTATAAGGCTTATTGAGCTTATAGGCTTAAATTCTAAAAGAAAAAAGAGAGATTTGTGAATAAGAAGAGAGATTAAAAACAACTGTATTTCATGAATAAAAAGTTTGCTTACAATACATAAAAGGAAAATTACAATATTGAAAACAACATTAAGCTAGGAATTAAAAATTAAGCTAAAACTAAATCTAGGCTACGTGTGTGTGTGTGAAGAGTGGGGCTCTATTTATATTCGTTTGGTGAAGCTTCCAGGCCCTTGCCTTGCTCTACACTCCTTCTAATCTCATCCCTTCATTTCCTTCATTGATTGGATCACAAATATTGGCCATTGGAACAAATATTTTGGAATAAAAAAAAAAAATGGGCACACTAACACGGATTGCCAAGCTGTCCATGCTTGATGTGACATGCTTGTGCAAGTTTGTGTGAGTGTTTTAGTGCCAAAACACACGCTCTTGTGCTTTCAACCATTGCAGACAATTGTTTTATTTAATGCTTGAGAGTAACTATTAATTGCCGCTTTGATTACTACTGATTTGGCCCTACCATTGCATTGTAGACTCTATGACTTGACTTTCTTTGACCCTCATTCTAAAAATCGCCTTTGGATTTTACTGTTGGTAAAGAAGGATACGGGATGAATAGGTAAATAGGATTCGTCGCCATTATTTATGACAATAAAACTGTTATAGTTAGAAGAATTTGCATTCCAAGCCCCTCTCTTCCTTTTTCTTCTTTTCTTGTTTATAAAAGGGTTTGGGAAATTGCAAGTTTGGTCCCTGGAGTTTATATTAAAGGGAAATGGGCTAGGGTTTTGGGCTTAAGGATCCGGGTGAGGCCCATTTAGGGTTTTTAGGGCCCAATAAGAGGTGAGGGGTCATTTTTGGACATTTATGAACTTAAGGGACTAGAATTGGATTATTATGAGGTTTTGTCTTGTAGTGGTTGATTTCTGTGACCATTTGTTGACTTGGAGTTGACTGAGGTCTTTGACTTCCTTAGCCTCGGCTTTGTTCTTTTTGCTTCTTTTTTGTTCTTTTCTCTAATTCTCGTGGCCGTGCTTGCCCCGTTTTTTTTAGGTAGTTCCCCCCCCCCCCCCCCCCCCCCCTTGAACTGGGATTTTTTTTTTTGTTTTGTTTTTGTTTTTTTTATTTATTTTTTTTGTTTTTCTTTGTGATTTTTGATATATCCGTACCTGCACACAAAAATACAAATACAAGCATAGTTTTTTTTTTAATTTTTTTTGCCATTTTGGTTCTGTTTTAGGTTTATTGGGTTATTTTAGATACAAACATGATATGTGTATTTACACTTATCAAAATTCCCAAACTAAACCATTGTGTGTCCTCACGCAATAATCACAAGCCTTAATAACCAAATTATCTCAAAAATTCCCCAAACTAAACCTATGAAAAGTAGCAAAGATTTTTTGTTGAGAGAGTTAAGAGATCACAAGTTATAAAAACACCCAAGTTCCTATTTTTAAGATTTTTCTCTTTTATGATTTTTCTTGAAATAAACTACCTAACTTCAATTATTTTGACATAATGTATATGTTTTCATTACTCATTGGTAACTTTTAGGAACATCGAATAAAAAAAGGGGCAGAATTAAAGTGTCTATAAGATAATCTTCATCATCCCCGATTTTTCACTTTTCCCATGCAAAGCTTAAAAATAAGATCATTGTTAATACAAGTCATGACACTAGACTCTACTCATAAATACTTAATTGGTGTACTTACATTTCCTCCCCGCAAATCCACATTTGTATCCTCAATATTTACTTAAGTCATATACCCAAGGCATCTTTAAGACTTGTTTCGATACTTATTAATTCCAACAATAAAGTGTAATGTTAAGAATGCAATAATTATAGCTCCTTAGTTCCCATTTCAAAAGATCAAATGTCATCAAGATTAAAGTCCACATCGAGGCAACCAAAATTTGGCTTTTATTAGGCTACTTAAGCAAGGCACCATTCATGTCATATACCCTAAGGCTCTTTAAGACTTGAATGGACCAATCTTATTTGCACCATATACCCTTAGGCTCTTTAAGGCACAAAGTAAGACAAAAATTAAGCAACATTATTATACCTTAGTCCTTTAGAAGGCTACAACATCGGCCACGCCTCCGACAAGATGTAGCAATCATATTTCGACTTCGGTAACTTCCTCGACTTTTTAGAAGGCTGTAACATCATGCAGCAAACTTTTATCAGTCTCAGATTATTATTGAATTCTACTTATCCTATATACCCTAAGGCTCTTTAAGGAATAAGCAAAATATTTCTTTATATGATACATATAATATGCCAAATTAAGTATTCCTGATGTGTACTCATCTTAATCACAAAGGAACTAAAGAAAACCTCTATTAGCTAATTATTAACCAAAAAACCGCACAACTCTATTTATTAAACATTTATATATAGAGGTGAAACAAGCTAATGGGAGAAAAAGCCACAATTAACACTTATGAGCTTGAAAGAAAACTAACTATTCTACGTTTAATGTCATGACTTATAAATAACACTATCATTTCTTGTTCTTCGCAATTTAAAATATCTATGAAAGAAATTCGCGAACACTTAGCCTATATAAAATCCAACTCGACATATTTAAAATCTACTTGAGATTAGCACAAGTTTTCTTTTACTAATGATTCAATGCACCATAAGGATAAACATTCGTGATTGTGAACGGTCCGGACCATGGGATTTAAGCTTTCCGGAGAAAATCTTTAATCGGGAGTTGAAAAGCAAGACTTGATCACCATATTGATGATTCGGTTCTTTTTTTTGGAATAGTGTATGGTTTCTTTCGTCTTCTCCATTGTTGATAGCGAAATTCTCGTATGCTTGATCACGAAGCTCGCCTTAGTTCATTGAAGTTGGAGATTTCGATATCGCCCGCGGGTCTTGTAATCGAAGTGGCATGCTTAGAGCCAATATAGGCCTGTGTTCTAATCTCCAAACTGGTTTTAGTAAGTGGCACGCTTTTCCATTAGATATAACTTTGTTCGGTGTGATCCAATTGGGTTTTGTAAGCGGTCACTAATATAGCCATAATGCTTTATCTAACAATTGTCATGTCATGAGGCACAGTTTTCTCCTTACCGTCCTCTCTAATACTCTTTTGAGGACCTTCGTTTCGTGACTTCACGTGACCACTCATTTTAGGGTGGTAAGAGGTTGAAAGTCAGATGGGTGACACCATATTTTTGACATGAACTTTAGCAAGCTTATCGATTACAAAAAATCGGGGTCTCGATCGCTTATGATTGCCTTGAGCACCGAATTGGGAGAACAAGTGATTTTAAAAAATTAACAAATTACTCGAGCAATCATTGGTGGGTGAGCGCTTTTCCTTCAACCCATTTGGATAGATAACGAGGCTACCAGAAGATATTTGTTTTCCTCTAGACGATGGGAATGGTTCCATAAAATCAATACCCCATTACATCGAAAATTTCATCAAACTTTGGATAGCTTTTGAGGCATCTTATCACGTGGAGAGATTTTGCATTGTCTTTGACATGGCATCACAGATTTATCAATTCATAGCTTCATTATTAATTTGTAGGCCAAAAGAATCCGCGAGTCATATACTTTCCGAGGTGTGATATTGGCCACTGGATGGCCCCCTTGGTGGTCCTTCATGGCAAGCTTTGAGGATTTCCAAGAGCTTTCTTGGCCATATCACATCTACGGATGATTTGGTCCGCACATTCGAAGGATAGGGATCATCCACAAAGTGAATGCTTTACGTCTTTGAAAAAACTTTTTTTTTGTTGAATCGGTCATTCCTTTGATTAGAAAATTCCCTGAGTGGTAGTCTTGCCTAAGTCGGCGGAAACCACGGGTTTTCTTGGTATCATGAGATTTCACAGCATTGAAATGGTTCAATGAGGGGAATGTCTCGGTAATCATCTTTTGGATTCAAAAACATTTTCATAAGTTTTTCAGACGTGAGAGGTGATCTGTTGCATAGTTTTCAGCTCATGGTTTCAATTACTAAAAATATCGAATTCTTGAAGAAGTAAGAATCACATCCTAAGCATAATCTTGCTTTGGCAGTCTTTCTTGTGAAAGGTATTTCAATGCGGAGTGGTCCGTGTAAACAACACTTCATTGTTCATGATTAGATTATGATCGAAACTTCTTCAAAATGCTGTAAACAACTGTTAGCTTCCTCTTTTTCCGTGTTGTGTAGTTTGTTTTGCTTCGGGTCATGGTCTTGTTGGACGTAATGAATCGGTCAGAACTGCTTCTCAATCTTTGCTCCTAAGACCGCAACAATTGCAATATTCACCTTGCATCGCACATGATTTCAAAAAGGTTGTACCAATTCGGTGCAATGAGAATTGAGCTTCGGTGAACTTCTTTTTCAATGTTTGAAAGCAAGAATGCAAATCATGCCGAGAAAATGAAAGGAGTGTTCTTTTCTAAGAGATGGGTCATGGGTCGAGAGATTTTGGAAAAGTCTTTGATAAATCTTCGATAGAATCTAGCATGCCCGAGAAAACTTCCAATTCCCTTAACGGTCGTTGGGTGAGGAAGCTTAGAAATTACATCAACTTTGGCCTTATCGACTTCAATTCCTTTTCTAGAGATCTTATGTCCTAAACCAATGCCTTCTTTAACCATGAAATGGCTCTTTTCCCAATTTAGTGCTAAATTGGTGTCTTCACACCGTTTGAGCATTTTGTCTAAATTGGCAAGACACAAGGAAAAAGAATCTCCAAAAACTGAAAGAATCGTCCAATAAAGACTTCCATCTGTATTTTCAATCATGGTCATGAATAATGGCCATCATTCAACGTTGAAAAGCTCCGGTGAATTCACACAAACCGAATGGATACGACGGTACGGCATAAAGTTACGTCATGGGCACGTGAAAGTAGTTTTCGCTTGATCTTTTTGGATCAATTGGGATTTGAAAATACCCTGAAAAACCATCTAAGAAATAATAAAATTCATTGCCGGCTAATCGCTCTAACATTTGGTCCATGAATGGTAACGGAAAATGGTCTTTACAAGTTGCTTCGTTTAACTTTCGATAGTCGATGCAAACTCTCCATCCCGTGACTAATCTTGTATGCTCCAATTCATTCTTCCTTCGTTCTTGGACATCGTCCTACCACACTTTTTTAGAAAACACAATGGACCGGAACTAACCATGGGACTATCCAAGATCGGATAAAATTAATCTCGCTGTCAAGTAGTTTTTATACTTCTTTTCTTGATGACGTCGTGGTTTTTAGGTTAACCCACCTTTGATGTTGGACTAGTTAGTAATCATCTTCTAAAAGGATTTTATGAGAGCAAAACTCTGGATCTATGCCTCAGATATCAGAAAGTTTCCAAGCAATTGCTTGTTTTTGATTTTTCAGAACGTTAATGAGTGAGGTCTTTTCATCTTGGCTTAAATATTTTGAAATTATAACTGGAAGCTTGTTGTTTTCCTCTAAATTACATACTCGAGATGCAGGAGGTAATTTTAGTTCGCCTTCGGGAATTTCTATCTAATTGGTTAGAGTGAAGAATTCTTGGTTCAAAATTTATGATCTTTTTGAATTACGGGTGTGTAGTCTCTTGGTTTGGGAAGGTAATCGGATTTTCACAGTGAGAAGCCTGCATCAGAATGGGAGGAATGCACCCTCGGGATCATAGTACGTAGCATTGAAAACTGGTGAAACTGGTTCATCATCGATTGCTATAAAAGCATCGGCTTCTTCAAAGAGTAGAAAATCGCTTTCATCAAAAGGAGTAAGTGTTGGAGATGAAGTAGAAACAATCGGATCGTAGTACGGAGAAGGATTGTTGTAAGCAACGGAATCGGAAAATCCAAGTACTTCTTGTGAATAAATTTCACAAGCAGCATCGATTAGATCAACCTTCTTCAACGATTCGAGATTGTTGTATGAAATGGAAGGTGCATCACCACATTTAAGGGTTAACGATTGATCATCATTCCTAAGAGTAATCTCTCCTTCGTAAACATCGATTAAAGCATGAGCCGTCCTAAGAAAAGGTCGCCCGAGTATCAACGGTACTCGAGGATCGGCTATAAAATCAAGAACAACAAAAATCTGGACGAGAAAGTAAATACTTCCATACTTTGACAAATAAAATTCTTCTGGCAAACAACGGTTGGTTGGGAAAATTGTACGATCGGCTAATTCTAACACCATTTTTGTTTCAGTTAGGCCTGGGAGTTGAAGCTTTTTCCAAATGGATAAAGGCATGAGATTGATACTAGCACCTAAATCGGCAAGGGCTAAGTAACTATCAAACTCCGAAAAATCACATGGAATGAGAAATCGACCGGGGTCACCTAGCTTTTCTGGAAGCTTTTTTAGGACAACCGCACTACAATTTTCATTCAAAGGTGTTTTGGTTAACTCAATTAACTTGTCTTTGTTATTAAGCATCTTTTTAAACATTGACGCAAACTTTGGCATATGGATGAGAGCATCCGCAAAACTAATCTCAAAATGAAGGTTTCGAAAGATTTCCATAAACTTTAAAGAAAGAATGTCATCTTTTTCACGAATCTTTTGTTTGTTGAGTCTCGACGGGTAAGGTAAATTAGGTTTGGCTTTGTTAGCAACGAAAGAAGGTTCTTCGATTGGTTCTTTGTCTTTGGTTTGTTCTTGGACCAATGGAGGAGGTTGGATGTCTTCGGTGCTCGGTAGCTCCGTATCCTTTGTCACCTCACTTTCCTTTTCCACCACCGGCGGTGGAATCGGAGGTCCATCGTATGAAACACCACTACGAGTCGTAATTGCCTTGGCTTCGTTCCTAGGATTTGGAATGGTATTGCTTGGTAAAGTACTTGAACTTGAAGGTTGGTTGGTGTGATAGCTTTGCATGAAACTGAGCATCATTTTCTGAAAATCATCTTGCTTCTTTTGAGAATCATTGTAAACTCTTTGAAAATCATTTTGGTTTCTTTGAAAATTATCCAACTTCATTTGCAAGTTATTCATATTCGCATCATTAGCTTTAAGCACATAAACTTCAATATCCGTTTTTAGACACTCCTTGAATTTGTGAAACGGGAGGTAAAGCTTGATTAACCAAAGGTTGATTTGTTGGTGGTTGGTATGGTGGTGCTTGGTAAACTTGATTTTGGTTGTTTTGACGGTTTTGATTAAAATTTCCTCCACGGTTTTGGTTGAAATTAGAATTGGTTCCTTGATATCGGTTTTGGTTTCCTTGGTTGCTTTGAACATTCGGTTGATTGAAACCTGGTGGTCTCATTTGACTTGCCAAATTGGTTGTTGGTTTCTTTGGAGGAAAATTACCAAACAATTGCGGTTTGTTGAAATGTTGGATGTGTCATGATAACGGGAAATCGTTTTCCAACTCAAGTTATACGGACAATGGTTAAAATTGTGATTCGATCCACATGTAACACATACTTCCTCAACCGCTTTGACGGGTGCGGGAGTAGTAACAACTAAAGCTTTCATTTCATTCATCATTTGTTTCATCTTAATAGTCATCTTATCCTCAAGAGAAGCGGCTATTTGTTTTTTTCCTCCTCTTTTTTGCATATCGAAAATAGACTTATTAGTACGGTGAAGAAGTAGAAAGAGGGAGCATCCGTATTAACTCTTGAATCACTAGCACGGATCTTGAGGTAACGAACTCTTTGACTTGTTTCTTTAATCGCTAAACCATTCTTGAGGATTTTGTCTAAAAAATTGCCACCCGCGACGGAATCTAAAGGCATCTTGATCGTTGGAATTCAAAGAATTGTAAAAAGTATCGAGTTGGTGTAGTTCCGAGAAGCCATGGTGAGGACATTGACGAAGGAGTCCTTTAAAACGTTCCCATGCTTCATTGAAGGTTTCGTTTGGTTCTTGGAAAAAATTGGTGATTTTGTTTCGGAGGTAAGTTGTTTTTATGGTGGAAGAATTGGTTTATGAATTTTGAAACAAGGTCGTCCCATGTTGAGGAATTGAGTCTAGGAGCGTCCTTGTCTAACCAAATCTCGGGCTTCACGTCTAGAGAAAAGGAAAAATTTGCAAAAGCTTAATCGAAGTGTTCGAAAACTTAGGGAGTATAAACGTTGAAGTGAACTTGTTAAAAAATCGAAGGTGATTGTGGGGTCTTGTCTACCCGTAAACTTATTGTTTGCACAAGATTGATTTAAAGGTTGTTTTTTTTTTTTCAAGTCGAAATTGTTAGGAATTGATCGGTGGAACAAACTATAGCTCTTCATACCCCTCGACTGGGAGCTTTTTTTTTAACATTTGGGCCATGGTACGATTGTCGGCCATTGCAACAATGTTTTGATCGACAATTGGTTCTTCTAAATCAAAATTTTCAACAACAACCGGAAGAGTTTGTTGTTGACAACGTCTTCAAGATTGCGAACGAGTGTGCATAAAAAGAAAAAACTAAAAATCAAAAAGCAAGACTTTACTCTAATTTTTTTCTTTTTATATTTTTTTTACAATGAATTTTAACGGTTACACGGAAGAAACTTAAACCAAATAATCAACTACTTCACGGTAGTAAAACCTTGGAAAATTGCTTTTCAAGGTGAGCCGTACTTCGTAGAGACACAAATGGCAAGTGTTAAATCTTTGATTACGATTTGGGAACCAACAAGTTCACCAGAATTGATTATGATAACACCTACGTTGAGAATGTTATATTTTGGTATTTTTACCAATTGGTGATTTTTATTTCTTTAATTAAAAAGGAAGATTTTTTTTATATTTTTGATTTTTCTATTTTTTTTATCTTTTACTTATACTAAAAAGAAAAGGAAAATATTTTTTTACTTTTTATATTTTATGATTTTTTGGATTTTTGAATTATAAAACAAGAATGAAACTTTCAAGGGTGAAAGGATCTTCAAACCAAATCAATAAACACAAAACGTAGGAATCTTAAACACTAGTCCCCGGTAGCGGCGCCAAAAACTTGATGTAGATTTTACATACATATAAAATAATATACTTATAGAGAAATTAAGGAAATCCCCAAGTAACCCTTGGACAATTCCACTCACAAAGATATATATAGAATACGTATATTACCGGGCAAATATGATCACCCGGGTCGTTTCCCCAACGACTAGTGAAATTGAAACCTCGTCTTAGCTCGGATTCTGATTTGAATGAAGCAAAGATATTTTTTTTATATTCTATCAACACTAAATAGAAAACAACAATTTCAAAATTTAATTAAAAACGCGAAACGAGACACTAAAACTAAGGCCAAAAACCTAAATTCTACAAAATTAAACCTAATTTAAAATTTTCTTCTTAAATGTATTCTAATTGACTTAAAACGAAGTTTAAAAAAAACTAGAATGAAAACGGAGTTAAAACTAGTGTTAAAAATTGAAAACCGAGAATGGGAACGAAACCCGTTCTTTAAAAAGTGAATTTTTGCAAAATAGACCCTACGAAAGTGAAACCAATTTTCCTACAAACTTTATGATAAAAGAAAATTTTATAAAATAGATTTTTATTTTTCTGATTATTTTTCTATTTTTTTATGATTTTTTAAAGTTTTTAAAGTAAATAAAAGATTAAAAATACTAAACTTAGAGTAAAAATTCTAGGAAAAATACAGAAAATAGCTTATACTATGAGAATCCTAGGGAAAATAAGACCTAAGTTGTAGCTTATAAAATAAGCTACGAAATAAGCTTAACAGCTTATTTATCTTATAAAACTAAATTGTGTATAAAGGTTTAATGAAAGGATATGAAAACGGATGAGCTATTGTAGCAAACTGGTTAAGGCGTTGGTGTTGTGTATGGGAGGTCGTGGGTTCGAGGCAGGCAAACCCCCACTTTTTGAACTTTTTATTTTTTAACTTTTTATGAAAAACTAAATATTGGGACTTATAAAGGACCCAAAATTAAGCACTTTTAATAAAGATGACATAGACTGAAAACCACTAATAAGCTCATAAACAGCTTATCAATAAGCTGTTTACAGTAACAAGTGAGTTAAGCTCACTTGTGCTTTTTGACTTACAAAAAAAACTCAAATTAAGCTCATTTTGAAAAAGGAAAAGTGTTCTTAAAAGCTTATGAGTTGATTAATCTAAGCATGAAAAGAAAAGAGAGCTTGAACTACTTTTAAGCTACTGAAAATGATGAGGAAACAAGCAAACTTAGGAAATAAGCAAGGGTGCATGAAATTTAGATAAGCTAAAACACATGAAAAGGACAAACTAGATTATGAGCTATAGAGAACTTATTAAGCTACTTATTATCTATCTATTTAAGCAACAAAAACTACTACCTTAAGCTAGAATTTAGATTTTAAGAAACTAAATATTTATCCTACTGTTTTTGACTTTTCTTGGCTGATAAGCTGATTTTAAAGCAAGAATTAAGCTATGAAATAAGCTACTAAATGAAAACTAGATCTTAATTTAGATTGAGCTTCACCTAGACTACTAGCTACTAGAAAATTAAATCCTAAATCCTATAATAGCTAAGCTAATTATAAGCCTAAAGTTCAGCAGTACTATCTAACTTAGTACTGCTGATGCAGTTTGCAAAACACAAAGACCAATATGCAGGCTAACCTAGAGGATTCTATTGCACTAAAACACACTCAAATAGAGTGTGTAAACTTAATTCAAGCTCAATCAAAAGCTTAAAGAGCTAGGATCAAAATAAAGTAACTGAAACCTAAGCTAAAGCTCCCCTGGTGCAGGAACTATGAGAATAAGCTCTAATCTTTTCATTTTCAAACTCTAACTTATAAAAACTCTTAAACTATAAATTTTGAATGAAATTTAAACTGCCTTAATGAAAAACTATAGCTTACTTTGACTATTTATGGTCAAAGAAGCTTATTCCAAACACCCCTTTAAATGATGACAGATTTGAGTAAAGCTTTGAAATGCAAATCTAATTAATAAGTATTAACTACCAGATAAAAACTAGCTTAAATCTACCCTAACAAACATGAATCAACAACTGTATTAAGCTATAATCTAAGATTAAGCTAATCTCTACTATTTTTGGTTTTTTTTTAAACTTATATGACTGATTATATAGAAACTATGATCTAGGTTATAAAAAGCAAAAATAGATGAACTATTGTGACTAATTAGCTACATAAGATACAAATAAGCAAACTTAATAAGCAGATCTAAATATAGAAATTAATGAGATCACTATTTAAAGCTAGAATAAAAGGAAATAAAAGAGAAACTTACAAACTCCTCTAGCTAAACAAGAGGTCTTAGTTAAGAGCAGCTACAAGCTTTCCTAGCTTATGAATAAGCTAGGAGTTAAGTCCTTGAGAACCCTTCCATGTTTGGTTCTCCTTCCAAAAGCTCACAAATCCAAACACTAAAGTAATTAGTCATTTTAAGCTGATTATATGTTTGGATATAATTAATGCTGGATTAAGTAAGCTCAATTTCAGCTTATAGACTAAAATAGCTTGTTGAGTAGCTTATAGGGTAGTAATAAGTGATTTAAGAGGATTAAGAACTTGTATTTGAAAAACACTTTAAGAAAACTGAAAAGAGAATTATATTGATTACTTGAAAAGATTACAATGCTTAAAAGGAAAATTACAAGATTAAAGAGAAAATTAAGCAAAAAGTTGAAATTAAGCTAAAATCTATCCTAAAAGCTACGTGTGTGTGTGTGAAGAGTGAGGCTCTATTTATAGCCAGCTAGGGAAGATTCTAGCCCTCTTGCCTTGCTCTCCAATCCTTCAATCTCTGCCATTCATTTCCTAATCATTGGAGGAGCTATTGTAAGCCGTTGGATTGGATGCACACTCACACGGATTGCCAAGCTGTCATTCTTTGATGTGACAGCTTGTGCTAGTTGTGTGAGTGTGTTTAGTGTAAAACCTACGCCTCTTTATGCTTTCACCATTGCTGACGTGGTTTATGCTTGAGAGAAAGCTAGTGATTGCCTCTTGATTTACTGATTTAACCCTGCCATTGCATTGTAGATTCCATGAATTGACTTTCTTGACCCTCAATTCCAAAAAGCCCTTTGATTTTGACCCAAGGTAAAAACGGGGGAGACGGGTGAGCAGTAAAAGGGTTTCGCGCCCTTTTTTCGATAGTTATTTCAGTTATAGTTTGAGGATTTTGCAATTCTAGCCCCTCTCTTCCTTTTCTTCTTTTCTCGTTTATAAAAGGGTTTGGGAAATTGCAAGTTTGGTCCCTGGAGTTTATATTAAAGGGAAATGGGCTAGGGTTTTGGGCTTAAGGATCCGGGTGAGGCCCATTTAGGGTTTTTCAGGCCCAATAAGGAATCTAGGGCCCAATAAGAGATGAGAGGCTATTTTTGGATTTTTGTGAAAGTTGAGGGACCAAAGTGAAACATTTTGAGGATTTGTCCTTTTGTGTTTGACTTAGTTTGACCATCTTTGACTGACTTTGATTTTTCTTGGCTGATTTTGACTGAGGCTTGACTTTTCTGGCTTCGGCTTTGTACTCTTCTGATTCTCGTGTCCGTGCTTGCCCGTTTTTGACTGTTTTCTTGTGATTTTTGATATATCCGTACCTGCACACACAAAACACAAATACAAGCATATTTTTGCCATTTTTGGTCTGTTTTGGGTTTAATTGGGTTATTTTAGGTACAAATGGATATGTGTATTTTACACTTATCAGTGTTCTTCTACTTTAACTTCTTTATTCTTGCTGCAACTACTCTTAGACGCAGAGGGGACCCTATCATTCTTTGTATTGCTCCTAGGCTGTGGCCTTCTGGTCTTAGTAGTGTTGTCTACTCATGTAGAAGATGAACCATTTGAGTCATAATTAACATCTTTCTTAGTGATGACATAAGGTTGTGAAATAGTGATCGGATTTGTCCTAACGCTTGCTCTAACTTTGTTAAGAACATACTTATCTTCCCTAGAAGGCTTAAAAGGATTAATCCTAAACATTCCTGGGGCAATCACCTTATCATTTTTCACAACTTTTGATTCTTGTGGTGTGGGTACTGAGTTTGAAGTGACTAGTTTTGATAAAGCATGTGTCTTATCGATCTTGGGAAGACTCTTATATTTTGGAAAAGGAGTTACATCATAGAGTTTTGGTTTAGAGGACGAAGGTGGTTTTCCCAAGATAGATTGCTTTGAAAACTGAGTATTCACACTCGTACCTTTGGTTGTGTCCTTTTGTTCAGAAACCTTATCAAATAATTGAGCTCTTAACTTAACATTTTCATAGATCGAGTCATGTAATTTATCTTGCAACGAGTCAATTATTGTTTTGGTTTGAGCCCGTGTCACTGAGATAGAGTCAAACAGGTTTTTGTATGTAGTCTTAAGATGAGCATTTTCTTTTTCATAATTTCGAACCTGAAACTCTAATTCTACGTTCTCATTTTCTAGTTTCTGAGACAAAGGATCAAGGGTATTTGATACACATGGAGTATCCTTACTTTTACCCTTTTAATCTCCCAACTGAGCTTGCAATCGTTCGATCTTTTGTTGCATGTCATTATAAGCTTTATCGTACGAAATTTTGTCATATTTGCACTCTTTACACTTTTTGTACCAATCATTCCAAAGTTTAGCATATTCATTTTCCTTTTTAATGATACAATTTTCAAATCGTTCTTTCGTACGGTCAAGCTCAGTTTGGAGATTCGATGTATCTATAACAGAATTACTTTGCACAATAGACAGAATATCTTGACTGACAATTGCTCTCAAGAGACGCTCGATTTCCAATTCCAAAGAATTGTGTTTAGCAAGAGATTTGCACAATATGTTCATCACCAAGAGACATCCATGTGTGTTTGCTTTGGTTTGATTATCAAATCATGACGAAATAAATCATATAGTTTTCCGTTAAGTTTTAGCGTTTAACCAAAAATTACTATTTTTAGTAAGTTTGTATTTTAGGAAAGTTTTTAGTTTCAAGACGTTAATACCGTCCCCTATATTTGTTAAATTTCCATATTTTAAAAACGCACTATCTAAACTCAATCGCTTAACTTCTATGTTCGTTCCGCTAAATTTTTACCAAACTTAATATTTTTAGTAACCTTAACGCTTTTCCTAAAATATGTTAACGACGTCTTTAAATGATACCAATCAATATATATGTGTGTTACTATATGTTTCGCTAACGTTTAAAAAGTCCAAAAATGTCCAAAAGTGTCCAAAACCCCATTTTACTATTCACATCAGCATCTATTCATTCGGCTTTGCCGAAAAATGTTTCAAGTTTCATTTCGCTATATCTTGGTCGTTTTAAATCCGTTTTTAGAGTGCGATATATGAAAACCTATCTACTCGAAATGAGCTTTCCAAAAACTACCTTCCCGCCTAGTGAAAACATTTTTAGGTCAACCAAAACCTCAAAACAATTTCGGATCAGCAAGCACTTTTGTCAAAAACGCAACCAAAATCCACCAAAACTTCACAATAGTCCCTAATCTAGCCTAATCTCCATTCACAACTAAACCACAACAAAACCACATCTAAAACTAACATAATCCCTTCATTTCTATTGTTGCAACTCTCATCTCACCAAGAACATAATATTTAACTAGTGAAACAAAGTAACATCATTATTTATAAAATCTTGTTTTATAATCTTTCAAAAATTAAAACACAACATATGGATGTATGGATCTTGAACATATATGAAAGAACATATATCTTAAAGATATATTATACAAGAATGAAGGACAAGTAGAGAAATCACAAGATCTATACCCCAAAATACTAGATCTATAAAACCCAACAATAAATCTTGAAACCCTAGTTTAGATCTTGAAGAAAACCTTTGAATCAAAGAATCAATACTTCAAACCACCTTAGATGTTCTTAGAAATGAACCTTGTATGCTTGGATCTTGCTAAAAATCAAAGATATGGAAACCCTAATTGGGTGTGTGTGTCGTGGCCAAGAACAAAGGAAAATGGAGAGAAACTTTTCTTGTTGGTGACTTTAGAAATAAGATGAACCCTAAGTGTGAGAATGAGATGCTTAAATAGCCAAGTGATTAGGGTTTTTGACTTGGCATGTAGTGTATAGGTGACCAACACACACCAAAGGTGTGTGTGTACCCATGCTCGGCCGAACAACACACAAGGACCATGGGGGTTCAATTTTTAGAGTCATGGTTCATCATACTTGGTCTTGATTTTGAATTTTGGTCAAATGGGAATTCATGTGATCAAATGGTCACATGTTCTAGTCTTTCTTAAGGAAATTTGCATGAGAATGACCTCCTCATATGTCACTTTCATGTACACATGCATGGGGTTTTCAAAAGATGCTCTTGTATTTAATTTCAAGACTTATGGTGCATTTGGTTTGGTTTTAGGCGTCCAGTATTACTAGAGGGGGAGAGGTGAACGAAATTTTGGGCTTATGATCATGAGATGGATGATAACTAAAGTTTACACGAAAAGATTTCGGGTTTCTGGGGTTCCGTTAGGTCAAAAACGCGAAAAACGCAAATTAAACGTTAAAGCGTAAAATAAATACCGGGAGTGATCGTAAACTACGAAACACTTAGAAAAGATAAAATAACTCATATAATATCTAAACTAATAAAAATCCGAAGTCAAAACGCGTCCGATGACGTTTTTTAGATTTACGCGTTTAACTTCTCGGTAAACCGCCAGATTCAAACGTAACGGATAAAAGTCAAAAATAATGATCGGAAAAGTTTAAAATATTAACCTGAAATTTTTGGGGTCTGACAAAAGGATACCATCGGATAACAGTCTTCATACTACCTTGCCCCCTAATATGGTTGATCCACTCTTAATATATTTTACATGCACTTAGTATACCCCTAGGGGCCTTGTAATAGTCTTCATACTACCTTACTTGCGCGTTGCCTTAGCGGAATATTAAGTAGACGGCGGGTTCGTGTAATTCGTTCATGACTTAGGAAATAATTACACAGATCATCACAAGTGTGACAAAGCAACAACATTAGGAGAAGCACTCTAGGGAGTAATACATAATTAAGTAAACACAATCTTTTATCTTATTGTTATCACCGTTAGTTTAGATTGTTATTTAGTTTGTTAGCTAAAACCAAACCCACCTCTCAAATACATGATTTTACTACTTTCCTATAAATATAAAAATACAAAAAGAATCTTCCCTCAACCCTTAGAATTCTGTTAGGCCGTGATCAAGCCTTCCCAACCTATTCCCCGAGTGAACGATAACAACCCCGAGCCTTGCCTATACTACACTACAACGATTAGGTGCACTGCCTAGGGAGTTGTAAAACTTCTTGTTGAAGTCCTACGACGACCGCATCAAGAGCATTCACAGATAACGGTTGACGTGACCATGTAATCTAACAAAATATTTCACGACGACTTGGTTGTTGAATGTTTCAATTGCGAAGTATCTATTCTTAGCCTACAATGTCAAATTGGGCATCGGTAGGGATAAATACACTAAAGCATGTCAGTACGTGAAATCAACACTCAAAAAGAAGAAATATTCCAATTCTTTATCAAAAAATGTTTACTTTACCTCAACATAAAATTAAATGCAGTTTACGCGACCGTTTGAGATTGCTTATTTCACCTTCTAAGCCACCCCTCATTCTCACAAATAAGATTGCATCTTCACTTGGTTGTTTAAGCCGAGTTGGCGACGATGGTCTTGTAATCAAAGCTGGAGTCGGAGTCGGAGCTGGAGTCAAAACTGGAGTCGGAGACGGAGTCGCAACAAACTTGACTGACAAAGAGTGGAGATTTTCCGTTGCTTACGTCCTCTCCTAAGCTCAACTGTCGTGGCCAAGGTTGTATCTTGAGCTTGGTCAGTTGCCTAATCATATAGCGACGCCAATTAAATACCTGTAATCCAAGAACAATAATTAGCAAAACGTTAACAAAACTAACAACAATGAAATGAGAAAACTTGTATGCATACATACCAAACACCATAAGCATATGAGAGCATCAAATGAATCTATAACACCAACACAACTTATGTCAATAAGTTTGTTGTATCATTGATCACCTGTAGGAACAATTACATCTTCGTCTCAATAATTAATTTAAACGGATCAAAATATTCTAAGAAAAATCTTACCTTATTTCATTTGACGGTGAATCTTCAAAATATAACTAATTAATAAACAAATTAATAGATACAATTGCATCAACATGTTGCAATGCATGTTTGAAATCTGGTACTTAATTCAATAGTGTTAAACCAATAAAAGAGAAAAACAGTTGAATATGGAGTCAGGATTGTTTTGAAACTAAAAGACTAAATTTGTATCACATTTGTGTAGAGATAAATTACATGCTAGAATAAATTAGCAGGACTTACCAAACAACGAACCATATGGTCTAAAGATTACGCGATTTAAAAACAAACCATGATCTTTCACTAAAGGAGCATGCATCCATTTTTTAAAACTTTTGAGACTTGTGAACCTAAAAAGTATCTAGATTTGAATAGCTAAAAAAGTTTACTTACCGGTAGATGCTAAGATCTTATGCTTTGAGATTCTGAGAACCATTTTTTCTCGTGAACCAACTGCCCTATGTCTCCCACATTGGTTTCAACTGATACATCAAAATTATGCTAAACAAAAGTTAATATTTAAATTTACAACACAAAAGAGAGCTACAGATGCCAAACATTGGTTTGTGTAACCTGCAAAGAAGCTTTGTGTAACCCATTTTTATTGAAAAAATTATGTAACATAGCATATCTTACGTTCTTTATCATCAATCCATCAACCCACAAAAACAAATCAAGCACTAAATCTAAATAACATGAAGGTGTATTTCATTTTTGTTTCCTAATTCCCAAACAGACACACACAATCCAGATTGTTTTTGGATAAGTTACGACAAATTTATTAGTAATATTAGACTTGGAGTAAGTGTTTTTACCCATGTTCCGCATCTGTTTCATCTGCAATTTCAAGAACAGAGGATTGTGGTTTCCTGCGAGTAACATAAAAATGGCTCACCTGCCAAGAAGAAACGTGAAGAGCCAGTGTCAACCATTGAATGAATTAGGTGCATCTTTATAGGTATTTGAGGGATACATATCATTAATAAAAGGAATTCACCGAAAGTGATTAAAGCAACTTCAAACAGCAACACACAATCAATGTATATGATAATTTATCAAAATGTCAAGTATATCGATTACCTTAGTTGCCTCAATAGCGTACAAATACCTGATTTAATCAATCAACAACAGCATTATTCAAACATATGAAATCAGCAACAAAAATATATAGCAAGAATCATAAAATGATATAAATAAAATCAGCTTTGTGTAACCCTTTTATATTGAAAAAATTATGTAACATAGCATATCTTACGTTCTGTGATCAATCCATCCTCATAACATTCACCATCACATTTGAAGCAGTGGTTTTTATCATCAGTGAGACCTTTAATTTAGAAAAAATAACTAATAATCCCAAATCAATAATAAAATTTCACAGATGCATAAAAAATAAATCTCTAAAATCAAAATCAAAATCAAAATAAGGATCCATACTGGAAATAATATTTCAAGGTTTAATTAATCGAATGCAACAACGACAACGAAATGAAATTCAAACATACCTGATTTGTGATTCAAGATAGAGCATTCATCATAACAATCAAACAATTCAATCGTGACAGGTTAACACAGCATTAAGAACGGGCTGATAAGCTTATTTTTTATAAGCCATAAAGTGCTTAAGAGATATAATGTTGTGTTTGTTGAAATCATTATGTATTTTGTTGTTAATGTATTCAAAATCATTAATAGTTCATTGTGACATTGTAAGAGGATAGTTTTGGAAGGGATTTTCAAAAATTGAGAGAGGTTTACAATAGGTAACTCTCGATTGTCAAAACTCAGTTTTGACTTTGGGGTGTTTTTTTTGAATTGGAGGTTTATTTAGGGAATGAGTTACGAACATTTCAAATGAATCCAATATTCCAGGGCAAAATTGTAGGATGCTGTTAATAGAACAATGACTTGACTGGGTGAAGTAAAATGTTGTAAAAAATGTTTGTCATTTAAAGATACCAATATTTTTTTTAAATATCTATCACAACCATCAACCATTGGCTTGATCTAGTGGTTGAGTCTCTTGTTCTACCTATCTCACATCCAGGGTTCGAATCGGTATAAGCTCGCTAATTTGTTTAAAAAAAAAAATCCGGTATAATGCTTGGGAAGATGTCATGTAGGCAATGACGGTGCATTTAAAACATGCAATTGTAGGCATTGAGGTCGGCAGTCAATATTAGTTACATGGACATTTGTGACTGTCTTTTATGAGTGTCGTAAATGTCAAATATATAAGGAAAAGATATAATATGACATAAAATCACCAACCTATCTGACTAAATATAATACTCCTCCCGTCTCATTTTTATTGTTCACCTGTTTTTTTCGATTTCATGTCACAATTTAAACTTGTCCACCGCGATAACTAATAGATTAGACGAGGATGATCAAAGTTATACTATATTATTTGTTTGAAATTATTATTACAAACTTTAAAGAAACTTTAATTAATTAGCTAAGGGTAAAATTGTTATTCTGCCAAAAAGTAAGAAACAAAAAGCAATAATAAATACATTTTTTTTAAACTGTGTGTTTTTTGTCAAGGGACAATAATTTTGAGACGGATGGAGTAGTGACAAATCTTGTGTAGATTGGTATATTTCGTTTAAAATAAACACATAATTGATGAAAGGCTTAGACACTTCTCAAATGAAATAAAAATCGAAACCATAACATATACTGTCACAACATCGTAACTTGATTGCTTCGCACAAAAATGTTACTTTCATCGCCCGCACAAAAGCGTTACCTCCATGGCCCCTCGAACTGATATTCGATCAATGATTGTAATTTCCAGAACGCTTGGCAATTAAGGTTTGAAAAACCCTTTTGAAAATGAATTTTTTTTTGGTTCATATTAGCTAAGCATTTAACCCCTGTAACGTGTATTGATATTCATTGCATTTTATATCATCAGGCTTAAACTAATTGTGTGTTGCTACCTTTAACAACACCAATCTATTTGGAGCCCTTGTAATCTTTGGAACCATTTTTTGATCGATACAACAACTACAATCGTAAGGGGTGTTTATTTAAGCTTACATAGCCGGCTTATGACTTATTAGGTTTTCAACTTATGTTTCATAAGCTAATTATTTGTGACTTATTTTGAAAATTTTCAGCTTATATAAGCTTATCATGTCGTAAACCATAAGTCCGTTATACATGTATCTTTTAATCCCTTTACAATTTACTTCTTTAATAGTGACAGGTTAACACAGCATAAGCTTATTTTTTATAAGCCATAAAGTGCTTAAGAGATATAATCCTAAACTCAAAATATAAGCTTAGACAAACACCCTCTATATGAATGGTTATACAGGGGAAATATGTGAAAACTAAACAAGTTATAACTTTTAGTTATAAAAAAAGTATACATGCATTACCATATTTTTAGAGGGTATGGATCTATTGAGAAGAAAAACTTAAAATGAAAAGAAAAATAATTCTTGTGCCTAATTAGCAAGCTTATTTGTATGCCTAATGATTTGATTGGTGGATTTGAAAAAGTGATTGGTGAGAATTTAAAGAGAGAAAATACATAATACAATTATACAAGTGATTTGTGCATTACGCATGTATTTAGGCATGCATTGTAGGCTTAAATACCATTACTCAAATGAAAAAGATGAGATTAACTATAATCACGTATATGAGATGCGTCGAATCAAATTAAATGCATCTCAATTAGATAGGTAGACTCTGAAACTTTTTTTTAGCCGTTTTTGTTTTAGCGTTAAAACATCAAGAATCATCTGCCGTGCTTAACGCATATCCTCTTCTTTTTAGTTGTTTGATATGTTGATGCTTGACATACATCTAGTATCAATTGTAATTAAAAAAAATCTCTACATCTTTGTATTCAAAAACATTATCTTGATGATATACGTGACTTGTTATTGTTCATAAAGTATATACATGGTGAACCTTTGAGTAAGGTGAAGGGCTCCTGAGTCTCTATTGGTGAAACTCAAAGGACATCCTTTGGAATATGCTATTGAAGAGTCACCCATTATGCCATTAGTTCATTCATAATAATTGAAACATGAAACAACTTGCGAAACATGAAACAACTTGCTAACGAATTAAAGTTGTTCACTTCTTACATTTGAGGATATAAGTTTTAGGGTATGTTTGTTGAAACTAGCTGTAGCAGTTAGCAGTAGCAGTTTAATTTATAAAAATGTTTGATAGAATAACTGTAACTGTAATTTCGATGTGTAAAATGATATAATGCTAAATGCTAAATGCTTATTCAAAGAGCATTGAGAATGCCGATTTATGATCATAATACCTTAACGAGCTTGGTAATAATAATGCTAAATGTTAATTGCTCAAAAAATACTCTAAAAAACAAACACACCCTAATAAGTTAGCTACTTTAACGAATGTGTTGGTATTTTTATCTTAGTTAGTACTTGTGATGTACAATTTAACAAGTATACGTATTTAGATAGCCACCACCATAAATAACATTGAGACTATCAATCAATGTTAGTTATTTGTCTTAGTAACTAACCCTATATGATCATATTTGACTTTTCTTGTGCAGACTACATAATTCACTCTGTTGAACCGATAGTAGGGAGATCAATATCGTTGTCGATTTATTGATTTCACATTTTCACGTCCATGACCGTAAAAGACACACTGCACAAAATCATTAGACATTTAGATACAATTTATTAGCATAAAACCAAATCTATATGAATGCTGATTTATGATCATAATACCTTCTTGACAAAAAAAACCACTTCTATGTAATTCTATACAGTATTATGTTTCCCAGAATAAATCACTTTGGATATTGCTTACTTTTAGTTTGATTAATGGCTTTACAAATAACAAAGTTTGTTTATTCAAAAGGTTATCACATGTACAAATAACTTGTCGGTAAGGCGATCCGAAAATATTAGAAGTGACAGGATTCAAAGTTCGCTAAGTGAACATACTAAGATTACAAAGAAAGTTTGAAAACATCTAATGTAATACCGTCAAGTTGCGTCCAAAAAAAAAATCAAACGTTCGCAAGCAGGAGCGGATCTAGGGTTCCTGGAGTTTTATGGAAACCCGATGGATTTTTGCCGCTTAGTGTAAACTTGTGTTAAAAATCATGATTTCTCCGATATGAATCTTATTTTGAAATTTTGTGTCACACAAATACATGTCGTGCTTAGTTAGTCGATTAATATATCAAAAAATTACATATCTTTTAAATTCGTTTACTCATTTTAATAAAATAGTGTATTTTAATTCATTTTTTTCTACTTTATTCTCGAAAAAAAATTGTGTACACCTAGTTATCGAGAGTCCGCTTCTGTTCCAAAAATGTCTTAATATGATTCTTCTGATCTTAATTATTTTTACCATTTGACCTTAACTCCATATACAAAATCCTGCATTGAGATTGTTTATATAAATTCAAAACAAATAAAATAATTATAATTTCAATTATAAATAAATAAATAATCAATAAAATAGTCAAAATCAAACACCTTTAAAAAGGTATAAAACTGCAAACATAGGAACAACTTAAACCAATAAACTCACGTGAATTCTTTTACTCAATTAAAGGGGTTTTATAAAACCATTAAACTTTATAACTCAAAAAACCCATTTTCCAATTTTTACAAATTTTTATAAAAACATTCACAATGATCTTGTCTCTGAAACCAACAAACCCAACAATTCCCAGATGTAATTCCATTTTTTCCGGTGACCGGAAACTTACTCCGGCCAAAATTTTCTTGATTTTACCGCCCAAAAAAGACCAATTTTTTTCACTAAAAACAAGCTCAAAATCATTACTTTTTTCATCAATTCAAGACATTGGATCATTTAGAACAAAACCCATAAAAGCATTTGAAGCAGATCATCAATCTGAGATAGTGGATGAAGGATCAAGAAAGAAGGCTAAAATTGGTGTTTATTTTGCAACATGGTGGTTTTTGAATGTGATTTTTAATATTTATAATAAAAAGGTTTTGAATGCTTTTCCATATCCATGGTTGACTTCACTTTTATCACTTGCTGCTGGATCACTTATTATGTTGGTTTCTTGGGGTACTAAAATTGCTGATGCTCCACACACTGATCTTGATTTTTGGAAATCTTTGTTCCCTGTAAGCAACTTTTTGTTTTTTTAGGTTTTGTGATTTGGGTTTTATGTAATTGTTTATATGTGTTTTGGGTTTTTCTTGATTGTTTGTGGTTTCGTTTTTTTGAAATATGTGTTTCCTGTAAGCAAGTTTTAATCTGTTTTGATCTTTTTAGGGTTTTGTTTGATTGTTTATGGCTTGGTTTTTATAGACTCGCCCTCTCCGGGTGATCTCACAGGAAAACTCATTCGTTTATAATACGGGTTTTGTTTAACTAATTGGTCTTTGCTTGCTTGTGCATGCCTTGATTTGTTGCATGCCTTGATTTGTTGAAACTTTTGTCACCTGTCTGAAAGTTATGTTTTTTCTTAAGGTTTAGTGTTAGTGGTTTATGATATTGGTTTTGTTCAAATTCTTTTGTGATACATTCTACTGAATTTTCATTTAGGTGGTGTTTGGGAATGTGTTTCGGGAGTGATTGTATGCTTGTTACGTTTTCAAGTTGTAGATAATCAGTTCATAGTGTTTGGGTTAATGAAACCAATTCTGATTTGTTAGGAGTCTGGTAATCAGTTCAGGAGTAGTTGCGAACTTGCAAGAAAACTATCTATCGTTATCTGTTAAGTAGGGTCATTTGTACACGTAAATTTCTCAAGTAGACATTTCTAAACACTCTAGAAAAATGATTATCTGAATGTTCTGTTTTTGAGGTTGCATATAGTCAGTTTCGAGTTGCTTAAAGTGTCTGAAGTTTTAGTATTTACAAACAAAAGGACCACTGAATATCTGATTTTGATTATTCCGTATCATGCAGTCACTTTCAAATCTAATGCCTAGCACTCCCGTATCTGTCTGCATGTGATATGGTGTTTGCTTAATTGCTAGTTTCCTAAATGGGGCTTCTTTTATTCGTGTCACGTGAACAGGGTATGTTTCTCATCCACTTGTATATTGATTTTTGACAGGTTGCTTTGGCACATACAATTGGTCATGTAGCAGCAACTGTTAGCATGTCTAAAGTTGCTGTTTCCTTTACACACATAATCAAGAGTGGTGAGCCTGCTTTTAGTGTGTTGGTCTCAAGATTCATTCTGGGAGAAACATTCCCGACGTCGGTTTACTTGTCTCTTCTACCAATCATCGGAGGTTGTGGTCTTGCTGCCCTTACTGAACTCAACTTCAACATGATCGGTAATCACATAACTTGGAATCTTGAATATGGTGATAATTATGTTTGCTAAATTGGGTAATAACTTCTTGTTTGTTTGTTGGATTTTAGGTTTTATGGGGGCCATGATATCAAATTTGGCGTTTGTGTTTAGAAATATATTTTCTAAAAGGGGCATGAAAGGGAAATCTGTTAGCGGAATGAACTATTACGCTTGCTTATCGTTGCTTTCACTTTTAATCCTTACGCCATTTGCAATTGCTGTTGAGGGCCCTAAGATGTGGGCTGCGGGATGGCAAAACGCCGTCTCTGAGATTGGACCCCACTTCATTTGGTAATCATATGATACACGCTTACCCTTTTTGTCGTATTGTAAATCTAGTTTGTTTAAATCAGACGTGCAATGTTGCCATTATTAGATGAACACTGTTCATTTATGCGTTTGTTGATGATATTGGAAGTCGATCACCCTGCATCTTGTCAGGCTATTTTTTAACTTGCACCCTTTCCGACAAAATACTAGCCTAAAAGAGCAAGTAAATCAATGAAGGAAATTTTACAAAAAAAGGAGAAAAGTTTGAGGGGGAAAGCCTATTAAGTTTATGTTTTATACTAGAATATTAAACCAGTTATGTTTCTTGAGGTGCAAAAGATTTATGTTTTCACCAATGAAAAAGTGACTGATTTTTCAAAATTTTGAAATATGTAATTTTTAACATTGTCAGCACGCTACCGATAAGGCCACATCGAGAAAATGTCAACATGGTCAAACTTACCTCCATGTCAGCTGCCATATCATTAACTTTTCACGTGGTAATCTGTACGGATTATCTTAAATCGAAAGTTTTGGAATTCTGAGGGGTTTTATGGATAAAAAAGAAAAAAAGTTGCCTAAAACTGAATTTAGACCAAAGTTGGTTAACGTAAAGGCTACCTTCCTATTGATTTGGATGCTGTATATTATAATATATCATTTAAAGTCTGTTCCTGTTGCTTTCTAAATGGCTTAAAGAAGTTTTTATGTAGCTAATATTTGTGAATGATAGGTGGGTGGCCGCACAAAGTATCTTCTATCACTTGTACAATCAAGTTTCGTATATGTCCCTTGATGAAATCTCTCCCTTGACATTTAGTATTGGAAACACAATGAAACGTATATCCGTTATTGTTTCCTCTATCATCATCTTCCGTACACCTGTCCAACCAGTCAATGCTCTTGGAGCTGCAATTGCCATCTTTGGAACTTTCTTGTATTCTCAGGTACCCTCTTGTTTATTCTACAAATTTGTTATATTTAATATGCAAATTTCCAACATCTAAAAGTGTCAGTGGACTTCATTTCGGTTGTTAAAAGTAGAGCTGGCACTTGGTTTATTTACTTACGAATGGGTTGAATTGGGTTATGTTTAATCTCTGACGGGCCAATCAGCTTAAATATAATAACTAAGTTCAAAAAAGGAGTTAAAAAGTACCGAAAGTACATCTTTATATTGAAACCTCCTAAACGTCTTTTAAAAAAGTTAAGTTATACGTTAAATAGTGTTATAATTTAAATTATGTTTGACACTCTAGTTATCTTAAATGCGAATTTGATCTCTCAAGAAGTGATTTTATATTTATAAAAAAATGATAAAATGGACTGAAACCAAAAGGTGACATGGCAGAACTAAAAATCTTGATAATCATTCTACACCATTACAATGCTCTAAGTTTAGAGTCCGGGATATGTTTCAAGTATATATGTGTGTCTTTGTAAAATTGTATCAATTCTGTGCTCAACACCGGAAAACCCCGTTGTGTATCATATTATCATCAGTTTTTAAAGTGGCCAGGATTGTTTTACTTATAGAGAAAATTTGATAACAATCCCCTTAACCCAATAATTTTTTTACTTGTAGAGAAAATTTGATGAGATTGTAAATCATAAAAATTGTTCTTAAGAAATAAACATTAAGGCAACCCGTTTCACCAGTCCCCTCGACTTTAGAAGGCCAAATAGGGATGTATATATGCAACGTTTTTCCTTGCATGTATCTGTAGCAACCTAGTATTCATTGTTGTGAATAATTTGGGAATTGAAATTACGTTAACGACTTAGATATATAGAATAACTAGGAAGCTAATGTTTTTAGGCTAGAAAGCTAGATGTCATAACAGTGTTCTTGATGCCTATATTTCTTATGTTCATGCAAAACTTTTCATACCTGAAAACAAAACCGTTTGGCATCTGAATCTCTTTTTCTCTTGGTTCTTGAAAATGAAGTAAGAATCTAGAGATTCATGATCTTCCTTTTTGAGCACCTTGATATACCGAAACAATGCAGAGTGCTTATATCGAGTTTCATGGTTTTTTTATGCGTTTTTGTGTTTATATTCTGACTCTATTTCTCAAGAATTAATTAGCAAGATCTTTTTTATAAGCTGAAATTGGGATGAAATCTTGATAATCATTCTGCACCACTACAATGTGATAAGGTTAAGAGTGTGGCATATGTTCTAACTGTCCAATTATACATGTGTCTTCTTGTGAAAATTTTACATCAATTCTTTGTTTGACCATGTTCTTGAAGAAGTTACACCGTTGACCAGAAAAAATGAAACTTCCTACTAACGAGATCATGTAAAAACATAGGCTTAAAAATAAATTTTACCCTTTTTACCAAGGTTGTTCGGCCTTGAAGGGTTCAGGTGGGATATTTTTTTGTGGTCCTTTCCTTGCTTGTAGCTTGAAACCTAGCATTAAGACTAGATGTAGCAAGATGAAAGGGTTGGGTAATGGGTCAAAACGGGTTTGTCTTGAAATGGATCGTTTTTAGTGTGGGCCGAAACAGGCCTAGTTGGGTTGACCCGTAATTCATTTTTTAGTTTACTTGTGAATAAATAAGCGTTAAATATGACGAGGGAAACAAAGATTATTACAATAATAGAATCTTGAACAAAAATGATCTAGGAAATCATGTATATTAAAATTTTGAATTTGGGAGTTCAAATCTTTTCACTGTGTCGGAATTACCACCTCTAATCTAGACCTCATCTTTTTGTCTGTCCATATTTCCTATCTTTTACTGATTTTTGCATTTATTTGTTTTCTACTTGAAAAGTCGAAGCAGTGAAGAACGAAGACCAAAAATAGGGGATTCGCAAGGCGGTAGTGTTGATATTGATGTATTTACATCCATGATTGCAGAACAGCAAGGTGAGATAGCAGCAGCTTGTTGATGTTGTAGATAATAAGACCAAGACTGGATGAGTATTACTTAGAAAATGTTATAGAAAGGATTAGACTTTTTTGCCCCCAGGGTTGTGGGTCGAGTTCTGGTTTTCTTTCCAATAAACAATGGCAAATTCGGTATTAGTTTTTCGTAAGACAACAGTTTGCTTAGTCTTTCGTACAATGTTATGATAATTTGGTTGTAGCATCCTTCGGCGTTCACTTTTGTTAATAACATTGCAAAGTGTAATGGTTTTTTGCCTTGCAGTATAGGCATATACGCGTAAAAATGTAAAATAACAGGCATATATCCACAATAGAATAGAGAAACAAACTGATTTTACTATACCAAAGCTAGCGAACTTGTTACATACTTGGTATGGAAGAAGATGCACGTCTTATATAACATGTGCTGTTAATCTGGTTAATCAAACCTGCAGTTTTTTGGTTTGTGATCGTTGGTGACTGGCGGCAAGTGGCAACTATAGTCGATGATTGTAGTTTGGCAAAGTTGAATTTATGTTTACTAGAAAAGCCAATCATGTGATGGCACTTTAGCGGTTTAGCCTAAGTAGCGGAAAGCTTTAGTTCCACCTACTGGTTGATCATCTTAAAGAAGAGCTATTAATCATAACATCATAAACTACACAGATATAACAAGGAAACACTATTTCAATAAAGGTAAGCAGTGCAAGAACAAAAAAAGTCGATTAGCAATAAGTTGCCATTTCAAAAAAAAAAAACGATTACTGTACTAATCTCTATTCAAGTATTTTCTTCATCTCGTATGTCTTCATTCGTCAAAATATCCTTTGCTATGCACAACTCGTAGGTGGGTTAGAATCCAGGTAAGCACTTTATGCAAGATCGGATTATATCAAGTCAAGTTGGTTAAACCAGGTCGAGCTAGATTGGGGTTGAATTGAGGTCTGACTATCCTAGGTCAATTAAGTTTCAGCATTTGGACTATGTACAAGTAAAGGACATCATGGTTTCTAGTAAAGATCGATAATGGGTTCTCCTAGGTTTAGGTTTGGTTGAAGAGACCACGGTAAGTTGAAGAGTCGAGCCATGATGAACTTGAAGATCTTGTTCACGTTAATGTTGTGTGTCGCGCTTGAGAAAAACAATGTTGCTTTCATAACCTTTGCATATGCCCGTGCCTGTCAAATCAAAAAACAATTTATGGAGTATGTTATATTACATGTGTTACGACATTATAACAGTGGTTGGGATAGCTTATATAACAAGTTGCTTTTCTAAACTAAAGTAAGCCAATAGCATTTTCAGCTAAACACTCCAAAGTAGATAAGCAGTTAAAAAAAAACAAATCCCAAACACCCTTTTTAGTATGCAAATCAGAACTAATGCCTTTATATGAATGTTCATATGTTAAAGTTAAATGTAGATTTAAAGCTTATTAAAAAAGAATATTGCATACAACTTAAAATATTTTTCTGTTTATTTAAAGAGTAATGTGGATAAATAAATATTATTGCAAATTATTCCTTTTGCCAAGATTCATCCTCTACTTCTAGATATCCATATTTTAAAAAATAATGACTCGCTGTGTCTTTTTCTTTCTTTCTTTCACATGGGAAATATTCATCTCTTGATACGCATGAATCCATGTTAAGATGTAAGGGCACATTAAATTAGAAAATGTGCATGTTTAGAGACAATTTTATTGTGCAATTCATTTCAATTGTTGATGCAATACTCACATGGCAAAATAAAAATAAAAGTATGCATATGATGAATCTTTAAATATGGCAAAATCAAAATGAAGCCTATAAATATTGATTACAAGAATAAAACTATAGGCTAAAAAATGGTTTAAGATAGATGCACCTTCTATGCTAACATATCATTATAAAACCTATCTTCTTTGTCTTGAAAAGGGTAATAATATACATAAATGTGAACATTTTTAATGACCAAAAGGCAAGTAAAATATGAGTATATTCAAGAAGAGAAATAATTTAATTTGTCTTACCTGAGTCACAATGGTCCATTGTAGATCTGGTGGTAGCCTTACAAAATCATCAAATTTGGTCCCTATCAGTATAGGTATTGCATTCTGCATGACACAATTTAATTTCCAAACATTACAACCATTTTTCTTAAGAAAAATAAATAATTATAAACTCATAAAAATAGATTCAATAAAGTGAAAAAAAAACAGTGACAACTCTATGCACCTGATCTGACAAGCTAACTTGTAAAGCTGAGGAACAACTACCCACCCAACTACCCAACTTTTTTTTAAAAATTGTTTATGCTAGTTAAAAATGTAAATGAAATAAAAGAAAACTTTTTGCATACCTTATTCCATTTTCTTGCTTGCATATACCATTCTAACACACTGAAAAACCAACAAGAATGAGTACAAAATAATTAGTAATATTTACATTTTCTATTCTTGAAGTAGAATTAAAATAGTCAACTTAGAGCATTAGATATTTTACTTGTTAAGAGTGCATCGGCTCGTTAGATCGAACATGAACAAGATAGCCACGGCGTCTTTGCACGCTAACGGGACTTGATCTTTCGACCTCTTATCACCTGCAGTTATGTACATTGCTGTTAGAAATGACATTATATGGGTTGTAACTTACATAATGTTTTTTCCTAAAAAAAATTATTTATAATGCAAATAAAGTAAATTAAATATATTACCTCCAACATCCCATATACTAAAAGCAATTCTTGCACCACCAAACGACAGCGTTTTATCCATTAGATTCAAGCCAGCCATTTCCAAGCTACTATTCTCTTGTTCATCTCCAACGTATTTTATCTTGGAAATAACGAAAATAATATTTTAAAATTGGAAGTTACATCAACACCATAATAAAACAAATAAAAATATGCTAACACCCAATATTTTCTACTAGTTTTTTGTTCATAATAAATTAAAGAACGTTATATAGATTAATTTATTTCATCAACCCCATGACAAAATAAATTAAAAATATACAATACCCAATAACCATAATCCCTAAACCATGCTTTGGATTTTTTTTCTCTTGTTCATATTTGATCTTGAAAAAGACAAATTATACCAAAAAACTGGAGTATAACATTAGAATTTTCACATAATTATAAATTCGTCAACCCCATAATAAACTCAACTAATCTATACAATAATACCCATACGGCCATAGGAAAATGATTGAAAAAAAATAACACCATGAAAAGTCATAATATCCCATAAAAAATCAAGAAAAATACAAAACACCCCATCATCCATTTTAACTTTTTCTTATAAAAACACATAAAAAATGTGAGATAATTTGCAAACTTTTAATTTTAATAAAGTATCATTTTATAAACAGTTGTAAATATGTTAGGGATTAAGATTCTTTAAAAACTTCTAATTTTTGTATTCAAATAAAAGTGATAGAAAAAGTAACAAAAAATTGTATCAAAGAAAGTAAAAAAAAAAAGAAGTAAAACTTACCATAAAACTTGTTTTACCAATATGACAATCACCCAACAAACTAATCTTGAGAGTAACTAAATCTGAATCATCACTTTCATATCCATTACCATTACCAATCATGATAATAGGGTCCTCTAGATCTTCCACCAGAGAGTTTTTCCGACGAGATAGTCTCCGGTACCGGACAGGTTTACCTATAGAGCAAGCAAGAAACCTATCCCATATAAACCTAAATATCTCTTTGAAAAACGATACTTTGTTTAGTATAACACTCCATCGGATGTCTAGCCGGAATATTCTCCGGTAAAGATGACTCATCTTTGATGATCCATGAAAGTATAAGCTTCCTTCTTGTTGTTGGTGTCTCATTTTTGTGTTTTTTTTATGCGTATCTTGTTTACGTGTGTGTGTTATATATGGGTAGGACTCTAGAGTTGACTTGTGTGTTTTTTGTGACATAATAGTCCAAGTAGCCGGCTTCTTGTTTCATAAGAATCAAGGGTATTTTGGTCATTTCTTATGAGGTTGTAATAGCATCGGCTGTAATGGCTTGGATCCAACGCTATGTCCATGTGGATCCGCACTTGGATCCACGCTAAGTCAGCGTCACTGCACCTAAGGACGGATCTATTTGTTAAATATGGGGGCAAGTGCCCCTCATGGCTCGTCGAAAAAGTCAAAAATTTAGTGTAATTTTAGCATTTTTTCGAAAGTGCTTCTCATTCGAGATTCAAATTACTCCCCACTCACGTATTAAAATCCAAATTCAACACTTTAAAATCTTATAAATCCTTATCTCTAACTAAAAATATTTGATTTATCATTTCGATCTTAGTTTTTTCTTTCACATTTTATTGTCATTGCAAAAAAAAAAAAATTACCCCCATAAGCGATATTCCTGGGTCCGTCACTGACTGCACCATCACTTATCGACACCAAACATAAAGTGATTAACTTGGCTTGCGCCAAATGAAGGTTTTGTGTGTGTGTTTTAAATTAGTTTTTGTGTCAGATTTGTGTTTTAATTAGGTATGGTGGATTTTAAAAGTGTGGTTTGCTTGAGTGATCGGTGGAGAATTTTTTATTGTGAGTGTTTTTGCCTTTCTTTTGGGTGACATAGGTGAAAGAGAAGGAGGTCAAAATAGGCAAGAGAGTGTTTGGCTAAGCTTAGGTGTGTTTGGCAGGAGGCTTATAGGGGCTTATTGGGGCTTGAGCTTTTAAAATAAGCCGGCTTATAAAATAAACCCCGTTTGTCACGTGGGCTTATGAAGTCATAAGCCCTTATAAGCCCCAGCCTCATAAAAGGGCTAAAAACTTTAGCCCGTGGCTTATGAACCATAAATTACATATTTACTCACAACAATATCTAACATATACCATAAAACTCATTTAATTATGTCACTTTTAGTAATTTTACAATAATAAGCCTCAGTCTCAGCTCATTTGCTAAACAAGTTTATAAAAATACAAATTTCAATTTCGGCTTAAAATATAAGCCTAGCCCCAGCTCCAGCCCTATCACAAGCCCCAGCCCCAGCCCATTTCGCCAAACATACCCTATATGATGTGCTTATGAGCTGATTAGCTTATATATGTCATATAAGTCCAAACTAAGTGTTTAACTAAGTTTATATGAGTGAGCTTATTAGCTTATATAAAAGGGTTTTGATAAGTCACACAAGTGTGGCTTTTTTAAGTGGAGTTGGGCATATATAACTTGTTGCATTATAAATTACAAATTTACCTTCAATTATACTTGCAATGTGTTCTTAAGTTTTTTTTAGTAAAGTAAAAGGAAGGAAACATTTTCAGCCCAAATTTAGAAGGAAACACTTTCCTTTCAAAATCAACTAAATTACATTACTTTTTCATTCCTTTTCATTTTCTTATCCTTTTAAGTGTTACTCAAGAACACAAGTTAGATGTATTTCGTTTCACTTTCTTTCCTTTTCTTTATTAACTCAGACTCAAGAACACAATGTTAATCTAACATTAATATTTTTCAACCCATGTCTCTTATAGTCATTTATCACCTTAAACTAAACCAAATATTTGAAGTTATCAACTTATTAAATATAAGCTAATCCAAACACTCAACGTGAGCTTATGAGATTACGATATATTAGCCATAAGCCGCTTATATAACATAAGCACAAGCTTAGCCAAACACCCCCTAAATGATGATGTGGTGCAGAAGTGGCAGTTTAATTTGAGCCACTGCACCCCTTGTTTTAATGGACAACTCTAATAGCATCGTGTTCTGCTTACGGAAAACAATATTTAGACTGAGTAAACGATTATGTTGGGCAAAAGCTAACGGTAAGTATATGATGTAGCTGCAAAATGATAGTTAAACTTACAAGTTGTAGCTTTTTTGGTTTAATAAAATCATATAGTATTCAGTTGTAGAGGTAATTATAAAATGTAAAATAATTGTCGAGTCCTAAAACTTAAAAGATTAAGGGCATGCTTGGTTGAGTGTATTAGGGGGTGAGGAATGGTAATGATAATCATTAATAATGGTTGGTTTAGTATAAAGGAAATGAGCATTACCCTAAACAAGGCAATGAGTCATTACACTACAAATTGGGGGTTATGGTTTTCATTACTCTTGTAACTTCCAACTACCCATCTAGAAAATGTTTATCATATATAAATTATAATATACACGTCTTGATATTTTTAACTATTATGAAAACATGTCTACGTAGTCGTTAAAATATATATTTTATAATTTGTAGTTTCGTATGGTAGCTACTAGTGTTTGCAAATTATTTGATCTTTTATGATGTGTGTTGTAATAAAATAAACAGATGCAATGATCATGTAAATTTATGTAGGCTATAAAAAATATGTTAATGATACTTGAATGTCTTTTAAATAATTATTTAGTGAAAGTTTTTTTTTAATTTGTTGTTTTTTAATCTAGAAAAAAAAGATATAAAAAATAAACATTATCACCTATAACATTTTAACCAAGCAACTACAATGCAATGATAACCTTTTATTATATTCCTTAGCATACCATTTCCTTTTCCTTTTCCTATTCCCTTATTTGAACCAAGCACCCCCTAAATGCTTCTTCTATTAATGTTTAACATTTTTAACTAAAAGCTAAACGGAATTTCAATTCTAACACCTCAATAATCATTGCCAAAGACAACCAATGATCCACACAAGAGAAAGTGTGTAAAAACATTAAGAAATATAATTTCTTTTATTTGTTCTAGTTTCTAAATGTTAAAGAAATTTATGATCAATATAGAATTTTGTGGCTTGTCTCATGCTCTAGATATATATAACTTTGTGGTAGAACCCAATGATAACATATAAAAAGGCAAATCGCATAAAAATGTATCCATCTTAGGTTCAATGTCAATTAAAGGTACTCATCTTTATGTTTTAATTTAAAGTATCGATTTTTTTTTGTTGCAACGTTAGACAATTAACAGGTTTTTCGGTTATATTTCTAACGATCGTTATTTTATTATTGCATCGTTAGTCCTTTATATGATTTTGTTAAAAAAAATATTTTCTACTTATTTTTAAAAATTATACACGTTTTATACACACATTTTTATACACGTTTTTATGCACACATTTCTATACACATTTTTCTACATGCTTTTATCCACGATTTTATACATGCATTTTTATACACGTTTTTACAGACACATTTTTATGCACTTTTTTTTAAAACGTGGATAAAATTGTGTGTAAAAACGTGTATAAAAATATGTGTATAAAAATGTGTGTATAAAACGTGTCTATAAAAATGTGTATAAAAATGTGTGTATAAAACCGTGGATAAAATCATGTAGAAAAACGTGTATAAAAATATGTGTATAAAAATGTGTGTATAAAAACGTGTAAAAAATGTGTGTATAAAAACGTGTAAAAAATGTGTGTATAAAACGTGTATAAGTTTTAAAAATAAGTAGAAAATACTTTTTTTAACAAAATAATATAAAGGACTAACGATGCAATAATAAAATAACAATCGTTATAAATGTAATCGAAAAACCTGTTAAAATACTAACTTTACAAAAAAAAAAGATCGATACCTTAAATTGAAAAAAAAAAAGATGATTACTTTTGATTGACATTGAACCTAAGATGGATATCTTTTTATGCGATTTGCCCCGTATAAAATGTATGATACGTGTTATCTATGTAAAGAAGATCATAACAAGAGTATTAAATAAATAATTAGGGAGTTCTCCTAATTACGTGATAATTTTGGTTAATTTCATACTGTAATTTGCATTAAAGAAAAAGGGGAAAAGGGGGCGAGAGACCCATCAACCAAAAACACAAATGGACCAAGTAACCATGATTGTATCTTGAGGAAAAAGAAAGGAGACAACAAGATTTGTAGCTTTATTAGTACGAGTACCTAATGAAATGCTAAAGTTTTAAATGATCACCTTTACTTTTATTGCTTTGCCCATGTTTTTCTTAAATTAAAGTACCAAACTTTCCCTAACTTTTAAGTAACTACATTCATGGTTCTAAACTTTGAATATGAACCGGGTTCGTCGGCATTACTTGTATATGTTGCAAATCACTATTATAGTATGCTCATTGAGGCCTTGAGAGTATGGAAATTTGAAGACAACATTCAAGTTTTTATGATTGGTAAATGATGTTATTGATATTTTCACGACGTGCTATTACTATAAACTTCGACTGTCTCATGCTCGCATTATCTATATTGAATCTCTCATCCCTTTTTGTTTACCTAAACACCGTTTTCTTAACAAAGAAGATTCAAGTGAAATAAAACATGAAAATAATAGAAGTTAATAATATTGCAAACCAATTGAGAGTCGTGTGTATTATCAACTATTGAATAAAAAGGGTGTGTTTTGTAATTAGGACAAAAAGAGGTATGTAAATGTAACACGAGCCCAAGTGGAAAGTAGAAACAAAAGTTAAGGTATAATTAAGTGGACATGTGGCATCAAGCAATTGATGGATCTGGATCATACAATAACAATGAGGCTTATAATAAGAATGAGGCTTATGATATATCTACCCCGGAAACACCGTTTGTACCCTCCAGGTTTTTTTCGTTTTTTTTGTATTTTTATAATTTTATATATGTTACAAAACTGTGACACGGAAAAAACGGAACGAGAAATATAAAGTTGATTACCATTTGTACCCCTCCTGGCCCACTATGTTTTGCACTTTTGGTTTTTTGTTGTCTTTTTTTTTAGTTTTAATTTGATTTTTTGATTTTAGTTTTGATTTGATTTTTTTCCTTTTAACTTTTGTAAATTATATTTTTTTTCGGGTGCGTTATCAGAATCAAATTGTTAGCGAAAAAATAAATTGTCTATATTTGATTTTTTGATTTTAGTTTTGATTTGAGTTTTTTCCTTTTAACTTTTGTAAATTGCATTTTTTTTCGGGTGCGTTATCATAACCAAATAGTTAGCGAAAAAATAAATTGTCTATATTTGATTTTTTGATTTTAGTTTTGATTTGATTTTTTTCTTTTAACTTTTGTAAATTATACTTTTCTTTCGGGTGCGTTATCAGAATCAAATAGTTAGCGAAAAAATAAATTGTCTATTAATTAACAGAATCATGTAATGACTACAATAACTTTGATTATTAATACATTCAGCATACGCGATGTCGATTTGAATATATGTCTTCCCATTCAGGAGCGTTCCCACTTGCGTACCACCTCCATTGTGGGTGATTTGGCGGGATTGGACTACTTTCATATAACGTCAAATTAATGTAGTAAATACCCCTCACAAGTGCAATCACAATGGGACGTTTTGGTTGTGGCCGGTCTGGACCGTGCCAAAGCGGAAAACACGTATTACTTTGTTCCGGGGATATAAATATAACTGGCTGGTTATAAAGTGAAGCAATAACCAACCCTGTGTCTGGTATACACATCCATTTATCCCGCAGCGCAATCCATCACTGAGCCACATCTCCGTGAAAAGTATCTCGTAATTATCTAACGCTTGCAACAAATTTTGTCGAATTGCAGGCCACATATTTTCTCTGAGATCAATACCGACGGCAACTGAACGAAATCCACAATTTCCATCACCTTCGACATTGTTTATACGGAAGATGTGTCGTCAGAAAATCTCTGGAATATAATCGATTAAATTATTACTTTGTGTCATCTGCCTCACGTAAGAACTGTGTCTTGCGGGTTCTTGGTTCAAGTCTGGGACTTTTGTAGGTTTTGAATAACTTCGACGACGTGGATCTGCAACTGGTGGAACAAATTGGCTTGTTTGTTGGCGATGAGGATCTGTATTTGGTGGAACAAACTGGTTTGTTTGTTTCTTTTTTTTCTTTGTGCTCGGACGTCCACGAGTATTTTTGTGAACAACAGGTTCACGAATTGATACAGATTCTGGTTCGTGTATCCCTCTTAACTTTGTTAACCAGTTCTTTTTGACAAACGTCGTCACTTTGGACAATGTATTCTGGAAGTTTTGTACCACTCACACCACGCATACCCACAATTTTATCTCTCTCAATTAAAACCACTCACAGTTATCTCTCTCTCTCAAATAAAACCACCCAAGTTTATCTCTATCTCTTTCACTCAATGATCCCTGGTTAATCTCTCTCTCAAATGAAAGCAATGGTTTATGGTCAAATAAACCAAACCTGGTTCGTTGATTTCACCAATAAGAACCAATTAAATACTAGTATTCCAAGTCAAATATTCATAGATGTAGTCAAAATTACGTTAAGATGAAAATCTGTTATGGTGGTTGGTTTCGTTTATGGTGGTTGTTTCGTTTATGGTTATTGGTTTCGTTTATGGTGGTTTCGTTTCGAATCTAACCGTACTATGGTTGGATCTTGCCGGATCTAGCCATTTTACGAAGCAGTAAGTGTTTTTTTATGGGTTAACATCCGGATCTAGCCTGATCTAGACGGATCTAGCCGGGTTCAAATCTTGGATCATCCGGTTTAAATCTATAAAATAGAATGTATAAAGTATTTTCTTGGAAATAATGTTTAGATCTTGGATACGAAAATATTCTCTTGGATCTAGCCGGTTTTTGATCTTGGTTGCGGTTTGATAATGATTGCGGTTCGGTAATAGTTATGGTTGCGGGTTTGTTATGGTTGCTGTTTGGTTTGATTTTGGCTGCGATTTGTTAAATATTGATGGCTTATGGTTATGGTCTGATCTACTGTTTCGATGTGGTTTTGGCCGGATCTACTGTTGATTGGTTATGGTTATGGTTATGGTTTCGGCTGGTTCGGCAGGGTCTATTGTTGGTTTCTGTTGGAAATAGTAGAGATTTAAAGGCGATGATGATTTTTTTAAAATAAAAAAACGTTGTTGATTGGCGTGGCAAAACTGGATGGACGGTAAAGCGAGATTTTATCCGCCTTGCAACTTTTATATTTGCAGCCATCAATAATACGACTAATTCTGAGCCTATTAAAAATCTTAGATATATTTTTTGGTCATATATTTGCATGTAATATTGAGTAATACATGTAATAGCATAGAATTAATACATGTTCCGTGTAAAACGGTGATGTATCCGTCATATTTCGTAACCAAAAGTGACAAACGCTTGTTTTTGCTAGTATGTTTGAATCTCGCGCCTTTTATCAAAGTTTTCTATGAACTTTTATAAACCCGTTACTAGATCATACTTTTACTTAAATCTTGTAGCCGGTCAACTTTTATTGTTTGTGAATTGTGTTTGCATGAAAATTTATATCGATATTTATATATCGTTTAAAACAGTAAAAATACAATAAATATAGAATATTAACTATTTGATATGACTAAAAGTGTAAGAAGTTAAAAAAAACTGTAAGAAATGCCATGTGATATGTGATTACTCAAATGTTGAAAGGTAAAAAGTATATCATTACGAAAATGAAAAAAGCTAAGCTAAAAGTGAAAAAAAAGACACAAATCTGACATGCATGGTACTTTTACTGAAAAGAAAAAAAACACGCAAAACGAAAAAAAACATTTAGAATTGTAGGGGGTCTTTGGTAGGGGGGTACCAATAGTAGCACCCTACTTAAAAATGCATCTCACATTTAGTACGGTGATTTATGAAAATGTTTATAAAATTATAAAGAGATCTAAAAACGTGTAAACTATAATGAACATTCATTTCAAGCTTGTGTGGCATGAAAAGACATAAGATATTAGACCTTTTTATAATTTAATGCATTTAAATTATGTGAGATGTTTATAAAACGTAAAAAAATTATACATAGTGGAGATATATTTATAAAAAAAGTTTATAAATTAATATCATAATACAATTATAAACCTTTTTTAAAAGGTTACTATATTGGATGATGTTATAAAAAATAAACAATATACAATCGCATAAACCAAAGCACCAAAGTATTACTTCAATATAAGTTACTTGTCATGCAATACGATTTTGATACACATAGGATTTGTTTGTCTTTTCCTAGCTAAAAAAGTTAACGATCTTAACTAACAAACATATCTCATATCTAATAATTTGTCCACTCATATGTTATAGTTGATAAATAGTTTCTTAGAGAATAGAACAACATAAAAGTGAAAAAAGAGAGAACTCTATTCTCCATGATCACAAAAGCAAGCAATTGCGTGATGGTGAGTGCACAACACTTTGAAGTTATAATTTAAAGCATATATTTATTCATGCAATTATATACTGTAATTTACTTTTCTAGTAACGTATATATATTTTTTTATAACCGCAAGTAATTATCTCATTTCATATAAACCACAAATTTATTTCACAATGTTTTAAGCAAGACTTGAACCTACAACCATTTGGTTGAGGATATTCACACACACTTTGGGGTACCATTGGAACACAAGCCATTTGGTTTTTCTAGTAACCTATACCTTTACGTACATCATATGTGTAGGATCCCGATAATCACTTCCACTTCATATAACAACCACGAATCGAACTAGAAAATAGGGAGAGTTGATTTCTAGAGAGAGAAAGAAGAGAGAGAGAGAGAGTTGAGAGAGAAAGGAGATAATTGAAATATTATAAATGAAATCAACTAACTTTTCCTAGGTGAAAAAGTTACTTATATACTCCGACACATTAAGTGACGTTCGGGATATTTGACTAGGACCCGGGCTCGGGACTTGCTTGGGATTAAACCCGAAACATATACAATATTAGATTAACTATCGAGCCCGATTCCCGATCCTTTCCTATTACAACGTTAACTAATTGATTGACCGAGACTAACATACATAATGGACGAACTTCATGTTCGACTCAATATTTTGAGGCTAACAATCTCCCCCGAAGTGAGTTCATTGATGACACTCCTTCATGAGATCAATGAGATTGCTTTTGTCGTTAAGCTCACGTGTTCTTGGTCTTTCTATTTGTCTTCGTTGTATGCTTGTTCCTTAATGATTTGCGATCTTGACATTGAGCCTTTTTCATTGTCTTTCGACTTTGTCTTTTAGTTCGAGATCTTTAAATCTTATTCCTTGCTTGTTTTGTCGTCTTTTCCATCTTGCGATCTTGTGTCTTTGACCAACATTCTCATACTATGCCCCATCTTGAAAGCTTCAAATCAAAGTTAGCGGAAGTCTTTGTCTTTAAATATTGAGCTTTCATGATAGATTGTCTTTGTAGAATGAGCATAAACATGTGGTAATGAATCGACTTTGGTTGATTGGGATACTGTCACCACCGTTTTAACCTGCAGGTTTACGTTAGAGATAATCCAGAAAATTGATTTGAAAATCAATCGACATATTATTTGTAAAAGCGTTTTTGTAACACATCGAGAGTTTTAAGCTTTTATCAAAATTCATCAACCGTCAATTCATTTACTGGACCAAATCGATATCCAGTTGTCACAAGTTTGATTCATATAGAATCTCGCAAGTCACCTACCAAGAGCTTGTTTGATGCTGACTTAAGCAGGATTTCCATCTTCATTGTGAATACATAAGTATCACTCGGATGTTCTGGCAAATATCACAATGATATTGCGTAGGACTCTTGTTAACAGCTTGTAAACTTAATGATGTTCAACAAGTGTTTGAAATGGAATGTGTCCTAACGAGATTTTTATTGATCTCTTGGCTCTAGACTCGATTAGTGCATTTTGGTTTTAGTACTCGGAGGCTTGGAGTAGGATTGCCTTGTTCAATATCAACGATCTCGGAGTGAGATGTCAATTAGTAATAAACTTGGTGTATCTCCGTGACAAATGAGACAAGTTACTGTTGAGAGAAAAACCCGAATGGCTGGGGATAGGGTTGTAGCCAATGCATCACTGGGTCCATGATGTAGTTTTCAATGTTAGCATTCTACTTGTGATTCTGACAGGCATATGTATTGACCTGGTTTCATGTCTTTAGTTGTGTGGAGGGCTTCTTCTTTAGACCTTTATCCATACATTACTTTTTCATTCTTCAACGCTTCAATGCTTACCAAGATGTACATTACTAACCGCTTGTTGTGATTGTTCCAGTTTTAGACTCAATCTTTAGTCGGCATTATTCCCATATACATTCATCTGCCAATCATACTAAGGACTGTTTTTTAACTTTGGATTATCCTTGGGTAGTAGATCTCATGGTTCTGGTTGGGATAATAGGATTGATTCCTAACCTAGACACTATGACTTCAGAATCGTCGTAAAATTAGATGTTGTGGGCTAGCAGTACTTTCACTTGAAAGTACTGCTGAACTTTTACACTAGCAGTACTAACCTCAGTTAGTACTGCTGAGCCTTTACACTACCAGTACTAACCATAAGTTAGTACTGTTAGCTTAGAATTTCAGTAGGATTAAGTTTAGTTTTAGCTTATTAAGAATTTAGTTTTAGTTTTCATTATTTAGCTTATTTCATTGCTTATTTTGATTTCAAGAGTCAAATTACATTAGCAGTACTTTCACTTGAAAGTACTGCTGAATTTTTACACTACCAGTACTAACCTCAGTTAGTACTGCTGAGTTCTTAGTTTAATTTAGAACAGTAATTTTAGGATTTAGCTTATCAAATTCAGCAGGATTTAAGTTTTAATATAGCTTAATATAGTTTAAGTTTTAAATTTTGTTTTCTAGCTTATTGTCTTAGCTTATTTTGCTGTCAAAAATCATAAAAAAACCTGAAAATTCCAAAAACAGTACTTAGAATCTTTAGGCTTTTAAATTTGTTAATTCAGCTCTTAAGTCTAGATTTTATAGCTTATTTAGATGGATAATAAGTAGTTCGATAAGTCCTTAAAGTTTTAGAGTCTAGTTTAGCTTATTAAGATCTCTAGCTTATTTGAAGTTTGTGTTTCTTAGCTTATTTCCTGAGTTTGCTTGTTTCATGCTTAATTTCAGTAGCATAAAAGTAGTTTAAGTTTTAGTTTCTTCTCATTTATAGATTAAGCACATCATAAGGTTTCAGAACCTCTTTCCTTTTTCCATTGACTAGATTGAGTTTTTTATAGCTTATTTCAAAACTAAGGTTAAACCAACTTCTGTAATCAGTTTTTAGAAATAAGCACTTTTCTGAGCTTATTTGAGATTTTACACCCTAATAGCTTTAATTAATTTTTGTTCCCTCTATCTATCTTACAACATTTCTTCTTTGAGTGTTTTTCATTTTAAGCACTTTAAATTCATCTTAATTCGGGCTTACCTGTTGTCGGGTTGATTCTTAGGGTAGAAAAGTGTAACTTTTCAATTTAGTTTGTTTTTTCAGATTAGTCCCTCCGTTAGTTTGTTAGGTATTTGCACCATTATTCCCTAGTTTTTTTAAATTGTTCATTTAAATATTATTTTATACATCCTTCCCAAATCAAACACTTTGTTTAATTCAAACCAGGATCCAAAAATTTCAAAAAATAAAATACCGAACCTAAATGTGTTTCAATTTCACTAGTCATTGGGATAACGACTCGGTGATCATACTTGCCCGTTTGATATACGTATTATATATTATATTTATATATATTTCTTGAGAGTGAATTTAATCAAGGGTAACTTGGTAATCTCTTAATTACTCTAGAATTATATTATTTTGTGAATAAATATTTAAGTATAAAAAAAACTGTAATCAGGAACCATGATATACAAATTCAGGTAGGTGAACGTTATCCCCAAAGATCACAGCTAGCATAGCATCAATGTTCTCGATGAGAGCCAACCAATCATGCAAGAATCACATCAAGTCGAGCATTATTGATATAAGTAAATTCGCAGGACTAATACGATCATCAAAACGTAAAGGGCAGTTAACAATTCAAGATCAAAACATATGGTTCTTCATTGGGGTTTAAATGATTACACGATCAATTAATGGTGTAGAGTCCATAATAAGTTTTCTACATGTAGTCACCGTCTGGACGATCGAGAAAACGATTAGCCAACGAAAAACAAAGAATTAGGTTTACGGAAGAGAGTTACGCAGAAGGAACCTAAGTTACCCAATCCCAAAGGTCATAGCCTAAGCTCTAAGGTCATAAGACCTCGTCATGATACCTGGCTCTGATGCCATAAATTTTAAAGCCCCAGACCAAAAGGGTAAGAGTATTACAAATATGGTGTGACATCAAAAACTTACATAATCATAACACAAGCATAAACAGCGGAAGTCTTAAATAAATAACCAAAGGATAATAAGTCAACATGACTTAAGGTACATAAGTTCTTGAAAGACAGACATATCCAAACGAAATAACAAATGTCTTGAGAAGAAACAATTCATATATCAAAACTAAGATCTCTAAGGTAAGTCCACACTCAGCACTCATACTGAAGCAAACCCACTCCTAGCTTAGAACCTCCGCAGGAAAAGAATGTGTGGCTGAGCTTACAAGCCCAGTGAACAGATATGAAATGATATCGAAAGCAAAAGATATCGGGAAATAATAGGATACGATATAAGGTGCAAAGGGTAACACAAGACATGAGTCAAAGGAATACAAATATAAGTAAGACAAATCAGAATCAATTCATATGTAAGGTAGAGATGAATAGAAAGTCAAATCAGTCCAATTACCAAGCCCAAACAAATTATATCATATAACCATGGAGTCCATGAGCTCCAAAAAATTGTGAAAGACTGGAATGACACCCCAAACAATCATCACACAAATAATACATATATCATAGTGTCATAATCCAATCGATACAAAACAAAATCCTATGATGCATCCATACGCCCCTTAAACAAATAATAAATCCTCATAATGCCATATAAATCAAATGGGGACTGTGTCGAAATCACTCACCCACACATGAGTCATGCTAAAGGTTGCATCAATGACACGGCCATGTTAACTTCATGCTAGGAAACATTTAGTGGCTCGGTTTCTCAAACTGAAGGGTTCAAAGCAAAGTCATATCAAAGTTCATTTCAAAGGGATCATAGCAAAGGTTCAATGCCAAAGGTTCAAATATCAAAGGTAGCATAGCAGGGTTCAGATAGAACATAATAACAGATCATATAAGAGAGCCAAGATAAAAGGCTCAGAGCAAATGAAGCAAATCACATAGGTAATCAAAAATAGAGAGGAATATGTCATGAGAAACCTTAGCGATAAGGTCAGAATATCTGTACCTTATTCCGAAGCAAAGCAAAACTCAAAGAAAACACCACAGGAATATCAAAATCACTCCCTCTTGACCGAACCTAAAGAAATGATGAATTCAAATTACAAACCATTCATTTAAGTTATACTTTCTATTTTTAGTAACTTTCCATTTTTAGTAACTTTCCATTTTTAGTAACTTTCTATTTTTAGTAACTTTCCATTTTTAGTAACTTTCCATTTTTAGTAACTTTCCATTTTTAGTAAGTTTCCAAAATTAGTAATATTCATCATTTGAGATTCTATTAAGTATTTTGAATAGTTTAGGGACTTAATATGCCAACCTTACAAGTTTAGGGTTAAATATGACAACTTTCCATATTTTAGGGTTTAATATACAAAATCAACAATTTTCAAGGTTAAAAGTGTAAATATCAAAGTTTCACATTTTATTCAGATTATACCTTCCATTTTCTGTATTTACAAGTCAAACCCTTAATTTACACAATTTACATATTTAGCCCTTTTTGTTTATTAATTATTTAAACAATATCTTTAATTATCCATAATTACAAAACAAGTCCTTATAGATTCAAATATGACAAATTCATACTTTATACATTAAATACTAACCAAACCTTCCACTTTTCAGAATTTACAATTTCAGTCCCTCTATTTTAATTAATTAATTTCTAATTACTTATTATATGTAATTAACCCTTTTAATCCAAAATAATATCAATATGACCTTTTATACCCCCCAACTTATTTTATACAGAATATATTAAATATAATAACATGTCTAAAATAGACCCCATAGTTCAGAACTTTACAATCACCCCTTATACTTTGTAAATATCATACAAAATCAATTAAATCACAAAAACCCTAATTTGAATTTTTCAAACCAAACACAATTATTTCCCAAACATTGTCAATAATGCCCTGAAAAAATAAATCAAAACTCTAAAAACCCTATTTTATTTCTTTCCTTTTTCCTTTAATTCGAAATCGACAATAATATAAATACACCCAAATAATTATTCGAATCCTTCCTAAATTTTTCCAACAATTTATCTGAATATATTGATATTAAAAAACTAATAATCATATAAAATCAATAGTACAAATATTATTTGTGCCGATTTCATAATTAGCTAAAAATTAGGGTTTCGAACATGTTTTAATTTATAAAATCAAAATAACATGCATGATAATTTTTATCATGCATAGAACGAATTAATATGATGAAAATTGAGATAAAAAAAATACCTTTGATGATCCTTGGTGATTTTATGAATTTATGCTATTCGGTTGCCTTTTTCGAACCCAAAACAAATACCACAATCGAACCAAGCACTTTACAATCTTCCCACTATTTTTCCCACAATCCTTGACCTTCAAAACACCCTAGAAAATTCGTGCAAGCCTTGGAAAAATTCGAATGCCGCCTCTTTTAGATTTTAGGGTTTTCGGGATTTTTGGTTTTAAGGAATTAACAAATGAAAATTGTATAAAAGATATACCATGTGATTTGGCCGAGTTTAATGGGCTTTCAAAAGAGATATATCTGAATTTTAACTTTGCATAATTATTTTGGTTATTATCTTAATTTTATTCATTTAAATTGTATTATATAAATAATTAAATATACATAATTTCGGCTAATATATGTATATATAAATATTAATTATTTTTCTTGTATATCATAAGGTATTTTAAATCTTACATAAATTCCATAATTGTCATAAGTTGCATTTTTATAATTTCTAACATTTAAATGAATTTTATTTAAGCTTTTATGAAATTTTCTTGCATTAGGGGTATTTTGGTAATTTTACACTTGTTGAGATTTTTAGGTTTTACAATTCGGGATAGTTGCTTAGTCACACTTCAAAATAAACAGACTGAGTTTGAGAGGTACAAGGCCTTTAATGATCGTACAGTTGACTATGACAAACTTGAACATAAGTTAAATGAAGCTCTAGGACTATTAGCTCAAAAAGAAATTGACATAAAAGAAGGTTTAAAACTGAAAGCCTACAAAATTTTTGTTATCAAAGAGAAACATGATGAGTTAGTCAAACAGAGTCTTTTAACCAAGTCACATTACGAAGGTCTTGTCAAGGAGAAACAAAGGTAATAACGGATTTGAAGCTTAAGGAAGAAAAAGATATTGACAAAATGATTTCAATGGAAAACCAGTTAAAGTTTTTGAATGAAATTGTTTACAAACGGAGTCAGTCAATCCAAACCATTCATATGTTAGCCACCCAAAATGCCCTACATTTAATGAATACTAACTTTGCCAATCCAAGGTACCTCAAAAGCTCAAAATGAATACCAATTTGTATGCGATCCACATGACCAATCAGATTCTGCAAACAGCTCGTCCCGATCGGGAACTGACTTCTTGATAACGAGAGTCGATCAATAATTGAATATAACTTAGTGAAACCTTTTGACACCACAATTGTTTACTTGCCTAATTGTCGCGTTTTATTTGTTTCCCGTTATTTGTTAAGTACTTTAATTGTTCTTAATTGCTCTTGTTGAAATATTATACTAGTATATTTTATAAGCGTATCAAATTTTTGGCGTCGCTGCCGGGGATTTGAGTTAACGAATATCTCGTTTTGTGTTTGTTGATAAGATTTGAAGATCCCCTCGTCCCCGAGAGTTTCATTTTTGTTAAAAAATTTCAAAAAATCAAAAAAAAAATCATAAAATATAAAAAGTAAAAAATATTTTTCTTTTCTTTCTAGTATAGCTATCATATAAAAAACACATATAAAAAAAATCAAAAATATAAAAAAATTGTCCTTTAAAAAAAGAAATTAAATAAACAAAGTTGGTAAACGAACACCAACATATAATATCTTCAATTGAGATATTATCATAAATAAGTTCCGGTGAACTTGAAAAGTTCCCAACTCGAACCAAAGATTTAACACTTGCCATTTGTGTCTCTACGAAGTACGGCTCACCTTAAAAAGCAATTTTTAAGAGCTACCGTGAAGTAGTTGATTATTTGGTTTAAGTCTCTTTCGTGTAACCGTTAAAATTTGTTGTTAATAAAAAATTAAAAATCCAAAAAAAAAATTAGTGTAAAATTTTTCTTTTAATTCTAGATTTTTCCTTTTTGATTTTCTCTTTTTAAGTGCATGCGCACTCGCTCGCAAACTCGTAACCGTAACCGTCGTCAACAACAACAAACCCTTCCGGTTGTTGTTGAACCTTGTAATTTACAAGAGCCACATTTCAGGACAAACTCATAGTAGCGTTGGCGGATCGAACTAATGGAGGGAATTCTCGTGCAACCACCTAGGGTTACGGAGTAGCTATTGTTTACCGCGATAATCATTGCGATCATTTGAGATCAAAACTAATTGCTTCAAATTTGGTTCAAGCGAACCAATTTCATGGTTTAGAAATGAAAATCCATGCTCATATTAATAGTTTCAAAAGGAATAACTGTCACACACTTTAAGATTTTAGGGAATGTGCCTAATGATGTGATTAAGCTCATGATGTTTCCTTATTCGCTCGAGGGAGCCGCTAAAACTTGGTACGAGAAAGAACCCCCGAATTCAATTCTAACTTGGGGACGATCTCAGTTAACAAGTTCGCTTAACCAATCTTTTCCCCCTCATTCAAAAAACACTCAACCCTTAAGAACAAAATTTCTCGTTTTCACAAGAATTCGATGAATCTTTTTGTCGAGCGTGGGAACGTTTTAAGTGTATGGCTTAGATATTTGCCCTCACCATGGATTTTCGGAGTTAATCAGGTTGATACCTTTTACTAATGGTTTTAACCGAGAATGAACAAGGACTCCTTTAAATGTCGCGGCGGGTGGTAATCTTGTTAAGTAAGAATCTAGTGGAAGCTTTGAATATAATTGAAATATAGTCCAAACGTGCGTTAATTGAAGGAAACAAAACAAATGCTTCTAGGGTTAATTCTAGGGAAAATGTTAGCATAACGGTGTTATTGAACGATTTGATAAAACTTATGGATCAAACTTTCGACCTTAGTCGAGATTGTTTCTAAAAAGGTTGTTGTCCCTCCCGCACCGGTTAAGGCGGTTGAGGAAAATTGTGTTACTTGTGGTGGAGCTCATGCATGGTATAATTTTCCGGCTACCGATAATAACCAAAATGTTTGTGCAACCACGGGAACTTATAATCAAACAAGCCCTTACAAATCGAGTTGAAGTGCGTAATCAAATGGCCACCACCAGGATTTTGCTCGGTGCAAATTCAAAATGGAATTATAATAATCAATGGTCAAGGGATTAATTTCAATCGAGGGAACAGTTTTCTAAATCAAGGTTTTTTCAAGGTCACGTTAATCATGCTTCGAATTTTCAAACCAAGGGTTTCAAAATCAACCTATTACTCGAGTGCCTAAATAAATAAGTGTACGATTTTTAATGATTTCTCGAATTACAAGAAGTCTAATGATCAACGTTTAGGAATTTGCCAATTACAAACTACTTCGATGAAAGGAAGAGTTAAATAAAGAGTATGTAAACTACCTATTAAGATTTCAACAATCCGCATTTGATGAGTCAAAATAATGCTTTTCAAAACACGTTGCAAAATAATCTTCAGAACATGTTAAGTAGTTTCTTTCAAGCCCAAGCCTCACCTTCGGGTACTCTTCCGAGTAATACGATTCCTAACCCGAAGGGTGAGATGAAAGCAATCACTACCCGAAGTGGTGTAGCTTACGAGGGACCCTCGAATCCAACTAAACCTTCCCCGAAAAAGGTAGTGGAACAAGAGACCGAGGAAATAACGGATGAGGAGCAAAATGATTTCCAAGGAAGTACCGCTCAAATCCCACCTCCGGTTATCCCTAAACCAATTCCGGAACCCGAGATTCCGAAGACTTTACCAAAATCGACTCCGATACCGGAACCCGAGATTCCGAAGTCGGTACCTAAGCCAAGTATTCCTTACCCTTCAAGACGAGACAATCAAAAGAATCGAGAAAAAGCTTCATACCAAAAAGAAAAGATTTTTCAAATGTTTCAAGATTTGCGTTTTGATATAAGTGATTGGATTTCTAAACTATATATATAATATATATAATAAAATATATATAATAAGTATAATCTAAAAACAATCAATGAAACCGAGGAGTAGTATAGAATATCCCCGGGTCGTTTATCCCCAACGAGGCTGTGCTGGGAGAATCGGATTACTGTCGGAGATAGAGTTTGAATGAGAGTATTGATTTGGGGAGTGTAGAAGCTAAATTAATCAATAATCAAGCAAATCGATTGAGAAAAACATAAAAATGAAAGCTAATTAACTTAATCCTAAAACAGGGTACGAAAAACGAGGGTCAAAAGAATTAATTTTTGCAAATTATTAAAACCCTAAAACAAATTTAAAGCTTAAAATAGATTCTAAATGACAAAACCGAAGTTTAAAAAATAACTAGACTGACACAGAGGTCAGTTTGTCCAAAAACGAGTCAAGTCAAGAACCGTTACCCGAGACCCGTTCTGTAGAAATCCAAAAGTTTGCAAATTAACCTACGAAAGTTTTTCTATTTTTCCTACGTAAATATGTCCAAAGAAAAATTCCTAAAAAAGAAATTATTTTTTTGATAATTTTTATTTTTTTTTTTTGAATTTTTAAAACTTGTTAACGAAATATAAATTATAAAAAATACTAAAACTATTTGTAAAAAATTCTGAAAAAATTACCTTAAGTACTTAACTTTACCCTAAAACTTACCAAATTAAAAATAAGAAACCCCAAATTCTCGCTTATGAATAAGCTGAAAATAAGCTCAAACGAGCTTATAGCTAAATGGGCAAAACTCCCTTTTATACCAAAGTGCACCAAGGGTCTAACAGAAAAGAACAAGGGGAAAAAGCGGTATAAGAGGTTTATAAAGAAGAGGTGTATTGAGGGTTGAGACCCGGGTTCGAGTCTTGCCACCCGTGGTTCCTCCTTTCTTCCTCTTTTGTTTTTTAGAAAAAAGTTTTTAACCAAAACATGATAAGCACATGGGGCTTATCATTTTTTTCATAACTTCAGCTTTTGTGAATGTTATTAAAATTAAAATCTGGAACAAGGGCTTTTTTGTTGGCCAGGAAGGCTTTTAATTGAGCTTAAAGGCTTAAGTGGCATTTCATATGGCTTTTTGCACTATTAAGATAAATTTTAACAAATAAGCTTAAAGAGGATTATCTAAAACTAACCTAAATAAGCACATATGAATTAAATTCTAACATCTAAATAAGCTGGGAAAAAGGCTAAATAAGGATCAAAAAGCTGTAACTAAAGCTTAAGGGCACATGGTGACCTTGCACAAAAAGCTAAAAAACAAGGATTAAGAAACTAAAAAAGCTAAGGAAACTGAAGTTAAGCTAAAAGAGACAGCTACCCTAAACTAAATTAGCCCTATGCATTTCAAATAAGCTAGATAATCAACAGACAGATATGCTAAAATAAATAAGCATTTGGTTTCAAATGCTGAAGACAGAAGCTAGGGACAAATTTTTGGGCCCTGAAAAAATATGAAAACAAAAAAAGGGGGTCCTAAGGTCTTGAAACAATGAGATTATATTTAAGCAGCTTCAGTTCGGCTTTCTAGAAAAGCCAAAAGCTTGTGTAGACACTGACTAATAAGCTAAAAAAAGTGGGCTTGAAAATAAGCCCCTAGCACCAGGGGAATTTAACAAAAAATAGGGGGCTTAACTTGACAGCTTAAAATAAGCTGTCAAATAAGCTTAAAATGAAAAATAATTGGTAAACAGATTAAAAAGGCTTGTGAAGAGCTTATATTCAAAATTTCATTTGCTAAAAACAAATTAAACCTGCTGGTTTTTGTTTTTGAAAAAGGGCTTTTTCTTTTACTAAAAGATGACACCACAATTTTTGGCAGTTTGAAGCTAATCCTAAATAAGTAGAAATAATAAGCTAATAAGCAAAAATGAACTAGCAGTACTAACAGTAGTAACCACCAATACTAACTTGGAGTTAGTACTGCTAGGGTAAAAGCCCAAAAGAGAACTAGCAGTACTAACTATGGGTTAGTACTGCTTGTTTCAAACAGCACTTTAGGTTTTCAAAAGTCATTTTTTTTATTTCAAGCTGATTCGATCCTAAATGTTTAAAAACATATTATCAAATTACAATATAAGGCACTTACAAGCAGATTTTAATCAATAATAAGCACTTAAACAAGCTAAATTAATCCAACAGTATTAACTTATAAACTACCAGTACTATCAAATTACACTACCAGTACTAACTAAGAAATTCGCACAAATCACTTTTAATCTAAAGACTAAGCAAGATAAGCACTAAACATCATACAAAGTATAAATAAGCAACAATTCAATGGCAAATAAGCAAGTAAGAGATAAGCAGTTTAAGAGCATATAAAGGACAGATTTAAAGCAAAACTAAAACAAAGGACATGAAAACATTAAGTAAGCATAAGCAGGCATAAACTATCATAAATAAGCATGAAAAGACAGAAAATAAGCAGTTAATAAGCACTTATACAGTAATAAGCAGAATATGAAAAAGGAAACTTACTTGATCCCTTGCTCTAAACAGGGATTAAAGGACCTAAATAAGCTCTAAAGACCTACCCAGCTTATAAATAAGCACTCTACTGAACCCATAAGCACTTCCTTTATTTGCTTATCATTTAAAAGCTCAAAATGCCAAATTCCTTACTAATGAAAACTTAAAAGCTTAGATAAGTTTTTGAGAAAACTTATCCAAAACCAAAACACCCTGAGTTATAAAAGCTTAGAAGAGCTTATGAAAGACTTTTGAAACTTTAAGAAACTTAAAACTGGAAAACGGGTTTAAAGAAGAACAAACTTGAATTTCACTAATTAAAAAAATTACAATACTTGGGAATTAAAAGTGCATAAAAACTAACTGGAACTAAACTAGGTTAAAAACTACACACTTCACAAGGGCTTACAAATGCCCTATTTATACAAGAACCAGGAAGATTCTAGGTCTTGTGTTTCTTTGTAGAGAGACTTCAGCTTGTGTGTTTGTTGTGTGAGTGAGCCATAATCACCATCTATACCGTCCATTTTGAGTAGTCCCCAAGCAAATTGATCTTGACCATTGATTTCTTGTCTTTTTCTTTTGCCGAATGAGGGAGTTGGGGATTGCCAAGGTGTTCATTGATCCATGTGGGGTGTAGAGTTTATAGTTTTAATGAGTTTTTGTTTGTTTGCCAGAGGTAGGAGACAATGAACAGTACTTGGGAACTGTTCATTGGCGGGAAAAAGGGTTTTATGTCTGGTGCAGGGGAAAGGTTTGTGGAGTTGGCAAAACAAGCCCTCCAAGGTTATATATGTTATTTCATGTGTGGTCCTTGTGGGGATGACAAGTCTTTAGAGGTTTTGCAAAGTTAGTCCCTAAAGGGACTAACGAAGGTTAAATAGGAATGGGCCTATTTAAACTCGGGCTTAAAGTCTTTATGTAATATACTAATGGGCTTATCCGGCCCATTAAGTATTCTTCGGTGTCGGCTTCGGTTTTGACTATTGACTTTTCTGGGCATTGGCTTCGATTTGACTTTGGCTTTTCCACGCTTTTCCATTCCGTGCTTGGTTTTGTCGTTTTTGGCTTGATTTTTTGTCCTTTTATCGGATATCCGTTTCCTGCACAAAATAAGTGAAAACATACAAATACAATGTATTTTTGGTACGTTTTTGGTCATTTAAGTCCGATTTTAATGGTGAAAGGTATGTGTAATTAAACGCATACCAAAATCCCTATACTAAGACATTGTCGTGTCCTCACACAATGCTATGAAGTAAGCACTTAGAAAACTAAGAATCTCGATCCCCCTCGACTAATAACCTCGAAAAGTAGCTAAGTGTTCATCAAGGGAATTAAAGACTCATAAGTTTTGAAAATCCCCGTCTTTACCATTTTTATATATATACACTTATTCCTACACATATTTTTGTATTTTTCATTTTTCATTTTTCATATTAGACTTTCGTTATTTATAACTTTTAGGGATCATAGAACAAGATGCATTTCGATCCGAGAATGCCCCAAAAAGGATAAATTCATCGTTCCCGACTTTTCACTTATTCCAAACCAAGCTTAAAACAAAATCACCGTCAATTATGAGTTAAGATGCTAACACTACTCATATTTGCAACTTGTGAACTTTTCACTCCCGACAATTATTATATCTTAGGTGTATGTGCTATTTTGAATTTCAACCATGGATCAATGTTTTGCATAATTCTATGTTTCACGTTCCACCCGAGAATAATGAGTTTGAAGGCGAGATCATCCCATGTAGCGACTTTCGTCTCGGCACATCCCAACCTTGCGGCTAAGTGACCAGGCTTTTGACACCCCACAGAGACTAGTATCGGGACTCACGGACCTTAGGTTTCATAAACTCTTAGGTTTTCCGTATGCACATAGCTTATAAAATAGAATAGCCAAAGTTCAAAAGCATATTTGAATTTAACAAAAAGAGATCTTTTATTTATTAATTAACACTTAATATTAAACACTTATGCAATTGTAACCCTCGACCTTTTAGAAGGCTGCAACATCGGTTGTGAGCCGGCAAGATGCAACAAACTTTTATCAGTCTCGGATTATTATTCTTACTATGGGCTTTCTTTAGAAGGCTGTAACATCGGTTGTGAGCCGACAAGATACAACAAACTTTTATCAGCCCACAGTTTATATTTATTATATTTTTGCATTTTTCATCATTTTTTTTAAATCAGGGAAGACGTCTTTTTGAAAAATTCAAGTATAAATTTGAACTAAGGCTAAAGTTTTTTTGCTATATACTACATAAAAATTATTGATTTAAGTTTAATCTCCAAAAGTAGCACGTATATTAATCAGGTTAAGAGCTTATGGGAGAAAAAGCGACAAATTACACACATGAGCTCTTAAGATTTCCAAATAATCCTTGTTTAGCATCCAACTCATACTTAACACTATCATTTTTCGTTCTTTGCGAATATTCGCGAACGCTTAGTCTAAAAGTTAAGGAACAAGCTAGAGCTCAACACGCTCGATCGGGTCAAAATTTACTCTTATTCTACCCAGCAGGAAAGTCAAAATTGTGACAAAACACTTATTTTATTTTTTAAAATTTTTAAAATTTTTTTTTTGAAATTTTGGTGGAAAAAAACAGGATTACGTGAGAACAACGGCTGCAGGCATAATCAAATCGAAGATCCCCTCATACTAGAATGAAACATTGTCCTCGATGTTTTTACGAAGGGTCTCTACGTAAATCCTAAGCCGTTTATGAATTATGCTAAAGATAACCGTTAGTCGATAAGATTTGGATATCGGATTCCCAAAATGAAGCTGAGAATGTGAAGCTCTTGTGATCGAAGGACAAAAACCGTGAGAACGAGAGGCTTCAAAAATCCGGGACATCTTGGATAATACAACACAAAACACAAAACATGGAAAAGGACAGAGCTAGCCTCCTCACACAACTAAACACTTATTCATTACTACTAAGCTAACATACTACTACGACGGATAAACTAGGATAAGCATGGGGTGCCTCCCACGAAGCGCTTATTTAGGGTCACTAAGCTTGACCCAATTCCCTGATTTAAATGGTCTTGGGAAGGTTTGGAGGTCGGGATATCAAAGCAAGGAAATTCCCCCAAAGTGTGCTTCAGACGTATGACCATTTACTTTGAAGTTTGGCTGAAGTTTTGCGATAACTCAACGGTGCCATATGGAAAAACTTGAACAATGGTAAATGGTCCTGACCCAGCGGGACTTCACTTATCGGAGAAAATTTCAATCTTGACTGTTAAGAGGAAGACTTTGATCACTCGTTGAAAACGCGGTTTTTGATCTTTGCGTCATGAATCCTCTTAGTTTTCTCTTTGTAAATCAAGGAATTTTCGTAGGATTGATCACGCAGTTCATTTAATTTCAGTAAGTTGAAACTTTGCGTTGATCCCCGCGGTTTTTGAGATCACATGTTTGCATGTTTTAAGGGCCCAGTAGGCTTTGTGCTCAACTCAAGCGGCAGATGACATGCCTTTCCATTTTCAAGCTTGTACGGGAGTGCACCGATTGGGTTGTTTTGTACGCTGTACGGAAGGCCACGAGAGCGTCATCAGTTTGTCCCCCCCCTGACCAAGAGGCATTGATTTTTGCCCACTGTCCTTTTAAGATTCTTTTTAAACCATGATTCGTTACCTCAACCTGCCACTAGGTTGTCTGTGGGTGATACGCAGTTGGAGAGGAACGATGAGGTGATTTCCATATTTATGCATGTACTTTGCAAACATGGTCATTGAAAAATGTGTTCCAAGCATCACTGATGGATGGCACGGGGGGCACACAAATCTGGCAAAGAGAGATTTAAGATATTTTCAACTAATTCGGGGTGTATTGTGGGGAGCTTCGCGTCAACCCATTTTGACAGTGTAATAGACAGCACAAGTATGGTCTTTGTTCTCCTTTGATGATGGGAATGAGTCACATGATGTCTATGTCCCCAAACGTCAAGATTTCACAAACTTGGATGGAAATTTGAGGCATCTCATCTTTTGTGAAATTTCGGCAATTTTTAACCAACTCGTGTGAATCCTTGTAAATTGTATAGGCCAAAAGTAATCCGGCATCAACAGACCTTTTTTGGGGGTGAGTGAGATTCTGCATCGTGATGTCCCCGGTGGGTCTATTGTGCATGCTCCGAGTATGGCGAGAGCTTCTTTGCCGTGCATACACGACGGATCACTTGTTCCGCACGATTTGAACAAGAAGGGAGTTCCAGAAGTAGTGTGTGACATCTTTGAAAAAAACTTGTTTTTTGCCTGGGATGACATTCCCTTGACAATGGGTTTCCCCGCATGGTCGTAGTTTGCGAAATCTGCTAACCATGGGGTACTGTACACACGTAGTGCAACCGATCCTCAAGAGTTTTGAGAGGAAATGTTTCCGTTGGATTTCCTTGCTTTGCGAGTTATCTTGATGAGGGTTTCAAGTCTGGAAGATGATGGCTGCCAAGATTCTCTGCTTTACCCTTTTTTTTTTTGTTTTGGATGATAAACATCAAATTTTTGGAGCAAAAGGATCCACCGCATCAGATCTTGCTTAGCATCTTTTTGTGAAGAGTACTTTATAACAGATCATGGTCAGTATACACTTATGCCTTGGACAACAGACGAGAATATGACACGGAATTTCTAAAAAGTGTACATACGGCTAGTAATTCTTTTTGTCGTAGTGTAGTGTGCTTGTGCTTCTCGGTCATGGTTTTGTCAGCTAGCTCATAGTGAATTGTTGAAATGCGTGTTTTTCTCGTTTGCCCTAGGACTGCCCCAATTGCAAACGTCTACTTGCACTCAACACATGAGTTCGAAGGGCACGGGTTCCCAGTCTGGGGAGCAATCAAATTGGGTCTCGATCATTTTTCTTTTTAATTTATTAAAAGATTCGATTACACTCTTTTGAGAAGAAAAATGAAGTCTTTTTTTTCAAGCAAGTGGGTCATTGGGCGGGCTATTTTTGAGAAGTCTTGTATGAAATGTCGGTAAACACCGGCGTGCCCAAGAAAACTTTAGACACCTTTCACAGTAGTCGGGTGAGGGAGCTTGGCGATAACATCAACTTTAGCTCGGTCGACCTTAATTCCCGACTTAGAGATTTTGTGTCCAAGAACAATGCCTTCCTTCACCATAAAATGGCTTTTCTCCCAGTTTAGGGCCAAATTGGTGTCTTCACACCATTTTAACATTTTGTCCAAATGGGATAGGCATGTAGAGAAAGAATCCCCGAAGACTGGACAAATCATCTCTAATACTTCATTGTTTTTTTTATTCATGTCAGGGAAGATTGCCATCTAACATCGTTGAAACGTTGCCGGGTGGCATTGCATAGCCCCAAAAGGCATGCGGCGATAGCAACGTTTCTGTTATGGGCAAGTAAAGGTTGTCTTTTCTTGGTCCTTCGGGTCTATGGGAATCTGAAAATAACCCGAGAAGCCATCGAGGAAACAATAGTATTGATTTCCCGCGAGTCTTTCGTAGCTTTTTGATACCATGAAGGGGAATGGTAAATAGGTCCTTACGGGTAGCTTCATTCCAACTTTCTATAGTCAATGCTCACTATCCACTCCCGGTGGACATCGAGTTGGTATTAAATCATTTTCATCATTTTTGACGACGGTCATGCCACCTTTTTCGGTACACAGTGCACCAGGCTTACCCATGGACTGTCAGAGATCAGATAAATTAACCCGGCGTCAAGAAGCTTTTCAACCTCTTTTTTGATGACGTCATGGATTTTCGGATTTACCCGCCTTTGATGCTGAACCGTCAGTTCGTAGTCCTCTTCCATAAGAATTTTGTGGGTACAAAACTCTGGGTCAATTACTCCATTAATATCGGGAATGTTCCAAGTTATGGATCGTTGTGGGCCTTTACGAACCTCGATCAGAGTGGCCTTTTCCTCATTCTTTAAATCTTTTGCAATTATGACGGGAACTTGTGTTTACACTTCCATAAATGCATATTCTAAATGATGTGGCATAGTCTTGAGTTCACCTTAGGGGTCATTATCTGAAGATTTTTCATTGTTTGCTCTTCACCAATATTTTAAGATCTTTTGGAATTCTGGAAAATAATTTTCCTGTGATTCGGAAGGTGGTTGGTGAGGTTATCACTATTAGGATTGCTTCGAAGGAGAAGAATGTCCCTCAAGGTCATAATATGTTGGATCAACTTCGGTGAAGTTGGATCATCCTCTATGCAAGAAAGGAGTAGGCTTCTTCGAAAAGGAGAATAATCACTGTACCCGAATGGAGTTAAAGGTCGGCAGAGATGAAGTAGAAACAATTAGTATAGTTAAGGAGTGGGATTGCCACTCGAGATAACATTTGAGAATCCAATAACTTCTTGAGAGTATTCTTCAAAGCAATCAAAGACGTCATTCGGTTTGCCGTCAATATGATTGTAAGTAGTGGGTATCTCGATAGTCTGGTCCAAATTAAATGTGATGGCCTCTTTGCCAACATGAAGGGTTATTTCGCCTTCGTATAATCTATCAATGCAGACTGGTCTTTAAGAAACTCATCCACTGAGAATTAGGTACTCGGAGGTCTGGATCAAAAATCTGACCCACGAAATCTGCTAGAAATTGGAACTTTCCCACCGTTACATAGACGTCTTCGGCGATACCGATCGGTTCAGAGATCGAAGGTCCGCTAGTTTCTAGTGTCTTGCAAGTCGGGGTTAGTTCAGGGAAGAGAGAGATTTTTCCATACGGAATATGGCATAAGATTAATGCTTGCGCCGAGATCGACCAAGGCGTTGCATGTATTAATCCCGGAGAATTCACATGGAATAAGAAATCAGCCAGGGTCTCCAAGTTTTTTCAGTAACTTGTTCAGGATGACCGCTGAGCAATTCTCGTTCAATGGAGTTCTAGCCATTTCACTCAACTTTTCTTTATTTCCGATTAAGGTTTTTAGAGTCGAGGCGAATTTTGGCATAAGTATCAAGGAATCCGTAAAGCTAATTTTGAAACTCAAATCTCTAAAGATTTCGTAGAATTTCTCAATTTGGTCGTTAGCTTTTTCACGACGCCTTTCATCATTTCTTCTTGAAGGAAATGGAATTGATGCTTTTTGGTTAGGCATCGAAGCACTAACTGGAGCATTTACGGGCTTAGAGATTGATTCATGATGGACAACCGGGATAACCGGAGGTTGGACGTCTTCGATGCTTCCGTTATTAGTAGGAGGCATTGTGTCCTTTGTGACCTCGGTCTCACGTTCCATTACTTTAGGAGAAGAAGTAATAGGAATCGTGGGTCCTTTGTAAGCAACACCACTTCGGGTGGTAATACCTTTCAAGTCTCCTTCGGGTTAGTAATGTGTTACTTGAGGAGAGTTCCCGTACCCCGAAGATGAAGCGGTATTGTCATTCACGAATTTGGAGAGCATGTCTGTTAAATTGGCTATTTGATTTTGTAGACCTTGGCCCTGATTTTGCATGTTTCTCAATACAGCATCATTAGCCTTGACATAATTCTCAAAATCGGTCTTTGAAACACCTTGCACTTGAGGAGCAGGAGCTTGATAAGGTTGAGCTTGGTAAACTGGTGGTTGACTAGTCAGAGGTTGATACACTTGTCCTTGGTATAAGTTATTTCCACGGTTTTGATTTGAACTGGTTCCTCGATTTTGGTTGAAATTATTTCCTTGATTTGATTAAAACGGTTTTGATTGTTTTAAATCGGAGGAAACCAGGAGGTCGGATTTGGTTTGCAACCATCGGAGGTCTAGAATTTGTATTGCCTTGATTAAAATTGGCTGCAGCAGCTTGTGAAACGTACTCTTGAATGTTGTTCACAAGTTACACAACTCTGCTTAACCGCTTTTACCGCTTTTACGGGAGTGGGAGCGGGAGATTGATTTTTCTTATCAAGAAGTAAGGCTTTTACCATATCTTTCAGTTCAGCAACATAGGGAGAGATACCGGAGGTGGAAGTGCTCGAACTCACTTTTGAAACAACCGGTTTGTTACGTGAATTACGAACTTTGGCTTTGCTCTCGATGATTCTTAGGCAATCACGAGGAATTTTGTCCAAAAAGTTGCCACCCGTGGCGGAATTTAACGAATCTTGATCATTAGAGTTCAAGGCATTGTAGAATGTATCGAGTTGATGCAATTCTGAAAATCCATGATGTGGACATGCCCGAAGAAGATCGTTGAATCAGTCCCATGCTTCATAAAACGTCTCATCAAATCTTTGTTGAAATCTCGTGATTTCATTTCGAAGATTTGTTGTTTTAGAAGGAGGGAAAAATTTGTTGATGAATTTCAAAACAAGATCATCCCATGTTTAAATCGATCGAGGGGTTTCTTTCTCAAGCCAAATCCGGGCTGCCCCCTCGAGGGAAAATGGGAAAAGCATAAGCTTTACCGACGTACTCGGGACGTTCGGGAACTTCATTGTAGAAGTGATCTTGTTGAAATAACAGATGTGAGCATGAGGGTCTTCTTTGTCATGTCCAAAGAATTGTTTGTTTTGAACGAGGGTAAGTAAACCGTGCTTAAGCTCAAAGTTGTCCGCGGTGATTTCGGGCACAACGATGGCATCCTCGTAACCCTCGGTGGGTACTTTGAGTAGTTGAGCCATAGTACGATTATCGTCCATCGTAACTACGGGAGGAGCTGGATTTTTAATTGGTTCTTCAAGATTAAATGGTTCAACAAAAGCCGGTGGGGCCTGTTGTTGTTGACGGTTAAGATTACGAGATTGAGAACGAGTGCGCATGCACTAAAATATAAAAAGAAAATTTACACTAATTTTTTTGTTCTTTTTGGTTTATCAAAAATGAATTCACAATTTATTTTAATAACGGACAACGAAATAAGACAACTTAATCCTAATAATCAACAAGCTTCTCGGTAACTCTTCGAAAAGAAAAACGCACAAAGGAGCGGAGGAATAGGAAAGCGCGAAGCTATTAAAAACCTTTTTCCTTTAGGGTCGTAGTTCCAAGGAACAACCCGCCTTATACCCCTCTTTGAGTTTGTTTATCTTTTAAAAGGTGAACCATACCTCGCAAGTGACACAAAAGGTAAGTTTTTGATTCTTTGGTTCGGGAATTTATTAATGGATAATACTTCAGTTGAAAGTATTATATGTTGGTGTTCTTTTACCAACTTGATTGATTTTTATTGATAATTAAAGACAATATTTTTATCTTTTTGGTTTTTTATTTAAATTTTATAAGTAAATATTCACAATTTTTAAGCACAAATAATCAAGCTTCAAGACGACAAATGCTTTCACTCCTCCCCGGCAGCGGCGCCAAAAATTGATTTGGTCTTAAATTACACCTTTATATATATAATATATAATAAGGATAATCTAAAAATAATAAATAAAATCCGAGAGTAGTATATGATATTCTCGGGTCGTTTATTCCCAACGAGGAGTGAATTGAAAAGTCAGAAGTTGGTTTGATATTGATGCTTGAATGGAAAAGATTTGGATTTGGTTTTTCTAATTAAAATGCAAAAACAACTAAGGAAAACCTATAAACGAAAGCTAGAATGATTAAATCCTAAAACGTAGACGGGAAAGTACAAACGCGAGTAAAGAAAAACTAAATTATCAAAAAAATTTAACCCTAAATGATTTTTTAGTTAAAACTTATAAAACTATAAAAATTAAGTAACTTTTAAAAGGACAGAAAAATAATTTTTAGAACTGAAAAATAAGTAGGAAAATACGCACAAAAGGATGGCAGAATTGCTTTTTACTCTAGAGGCTAAAAATGCTAAATTGGTAAGGCTTTTTAAGCTAAATAAGCTTATGAAAAATGAAAAGAGGCAAATACAGCTAATCTATCCTACCTAGATAAGCAATAGGAGCAAAAATAAACTAGGGATAACAAGCAAATAAGCCAGAAATAAGCTATAAAACTCAGCAGTACTAACTTAAAAAGTTAGTACTGCTAGCTTTAACTTAGTACTGCTAGGCTTAATAAAACACAATGAAATAAGAAATAAGAAAATAAGCTAAAACAGATATTTAACTACCCCTAATAAGCACTCAAGCATAAAAATAAGCAACTAGAATAAGCTAGAATGGCAAATAAGCTAAAAAAAACTGATAAACTCTTAAAATTACTTTGAAAAGGCAAATAAGCTTAAATAAGCTCTAAACTAAAGACAGTAAGCGAAAATGGGCTTAATCTACTCTAAAAAGCTAAGCAAATCCTAAATAAGCAGAAATAATAAGCTAATAAGCAAAAATGAACTAACAGTACTAACAGTATTAACTACCAGTACTAACTTGGAGTTAGTACTGTTAGTTGAAAATCCCAAAAGAGAACTAGCAGTACTAACTATGGGTTAGTACTGCTTGTTCCAAACACCCCTTAAAGTTTTCAAAAGTCATTTTTTTCTTCTATTTCAAGCTGATTTGATCCTAAATTGTTAAAAACAGATTATCAAATAACAATATAAGGCACTTATAAGCAGATTTCAATCAATAATAAGCACTTAAATAAGCTAAATCAATCCAACAGTATTAACTCACATACTACCAGTACTAACTAAGAAATTTGCACAAATCATTTTTAAACTAAAGTCTAAGCTAGATAAGCACTAAACATCATAACAAAGCATAAATAAGCAAATATAAACAATAAATAAGTACTAATAAGCAGATCTACAGTAAATAAGAAAAAGAAGAGAAAGAGAGACTTACAACACCCTTGCTCAAAACAGGGTTAAATAAAGAGTCTACAAGCTCTAGCTTGTATAAAACAAGCTAGTGAGAGTCCATAAGCCCATCCCTTTTTGGCTTATCATCCAAATATTAAGCTGTGGTATTTTTGGGTGATTTTTTTTCTTTGTGATTTTTGGTAAAAATAACTTAAGCAACGCAAAACTAGAAAACTTTCATTGTTTAAGTGTAGACGGTTTAAAAGAGTTAAAAGAGCTTTTGTAAACTTAAATGGCTTTTAGAACATAAAACTTAAGAAATAACTTTTTAACATAAAATACCTCCAAACTTTCATTAACTTAAAAAAAATTACAATACTTAGGAATTTAAAAGTGCATAAAAACTATCTGAAACTAACTAGGTTAAAAAAACTACATATCACTCTCTTTAAGGGCTTACAACTGCCCTATTTATACAAGAACTAGGAAGATTCTAGGTCTTGGCTTGTGCTTCTTTGTAGAGACAGCTCATGTAGTGTGTTTCTTTGGTGAGGAGAAGCTCAATATCATCCTGGCCATCAATTTGCCTTTGTCCCCAAGTAAAACGATCACAGCCCTTAAAATCTTGTTGTTTTCTTCGAACCAATGGAGGGGTTCGGGATTGCCAGCTTGTTGATACATGTGGGGTGGTCTTAAATTTTAAGAGGTTTTTTTGTTCCAAATAGGATACAATAACAGTACATTGGTACTGTGTCATAGGCGGGAAAAAGTTATGTCTATTTGTTTGGAGGTGCATGAAAGTTTGGAGTTTGCAAAAACGAGCCCTCTAAGGTTAGTTTTGTTGCTAATTAAGTCCTTGAGGTGATTATAAGTTTATAGAAGAATCAATTGGGGTCACCCAAGAGTTAAATGTTGTTACATAGTTAGTCTCCAAGGACTAACAGTTTAAGGGTTTTAATTGTTTGGCCTTATAAGATTTGGACTTTGTCCATTTAAAGTCTTCATTAAATAAAGCTAATGGCTTGTCCGCCATTAAGTATTCTTCAGTTGTCGGCTCGGTTTTGACCTGACTTTTGGGTTGACTTTTGACTTTGACTTTCTTGGAACATTCTTCGATTTGACTTTGGCTTTTCCACGCTTTTCCATTCCGTGCTCGGTTTTGTCCGTGCTTGAACTCAAAACCAGTTGCATCCCATCGAGGTTTGGTGAGGTTTAGCTGAGTCTGGTAGCTCTCAATCCCCAGTTGGAAGTCTTCTACCCGTTGTCTGATAACCAAGTTTCTGATCCATAAGTTGACTGCAGTAGAGAGAATCTTCTTATCTTGGGGTGGAAGATGGTTCAGATGACCTTGAAGATTCAATAAGTACAGATCTTCAAAGTCACTCGGGTACAGATATTTGAAGTCCCTTTCTGCAATAATATACTCATTAAGATCAGCTCTACAAAGGACGATCGTCTTCATGTAATCGTACCCATATAAGGAGAAAACTTCAATTCTGACAACACTTAAAATGCGCATATGAGTCCGTACAGCTCTGCGATCACCCTCAGATGTGTGTTTGTCAATGTAGAATCATTGTCTTTGGAACCACCAGTGAGAAATACCATACATAGCCGCAATGTCATACTTGCATTCTTCTTCAATCCACATCTGATCGGGTACCATTTGCTCTAACCCAACATCAGGATAATACGCCGCTTTCATCTTCGAGATTGACAATGCAGGTCTGCCACCCTTGCTACCATATCTTAGATACTCCAAATCTTTGTTAAAGAAGAAATCAGCTTGAATTGTGACTTGCCCTGGCTGACCACCCAGTGGTAGTGGTTTGCTGACATTATGCCTGATGATGGCATCGTCCACTTGATCGGTGAGGAGTTTATGGCATTCTTCCATTTGGTACTGGAGATGAATCACATTAGGATGGAAGACTTTGACGATTTCAAATGCAGGGCCTTCTAGGTCTTTTTGTGTAAGTTCCGTGATCCCTTGCTTTTTATAGAACCAGTCCATAAAGATTGCCATGTTACCGGTCTGAGCAAGTAACGAGTTCTCTGGTGGAGGTGCATAGGTGGATGCAAGGGCCGAGCACCAGTTGTTCATTAGGACAGGCAGGTCAGATGATGGAATGGACCAGACATGTTCTGGTGTAGCAGGTCTGCTTCCTCAGACAGTGGCTTCCACCAATCTTGCTTCAAATTTACCTTAGGAATGTGATCATTCCTAATGTCTTCATCATCAGAAGAATGTACCTGTTCGTTGGGAGCCGAATCAGTATCCATATGTAGATCTTCAGGAATTGATGAGACAGACGGCTTAAGTCTTATGTCAGTAGTCGTCCAAGCCGTATATTTAGCTGAAGTCGCTGTCTTTGAAGAGCTTGGGGCAGCTGTGCTTTTTGACTGATCACTCTGGTTGGTGGATGGAGGTGGAGGAGGAGGTGGCAGCTGAGACGATCTAGAAGCGCCAGAAGCTCTTGAAGTTCTAGATGGACCTGCAGGTGGTGGAGGAGGGGGTGGCTGATGAGGTGGAGACCAGGTGGTGTTTTTGGTGACTCGTATCTCCTTTTCTTCTTTCTTCGTGCTTTAGCCAAATTAGTTAGGAGCTGTTCAGAGTGATCACGGTCCATTGACTTCTCCAGAGCTTCATATAGCTTCTTGTGATCTTCATGAGCTTTGTAGGATTTGGTTTCCCATATGCGGTGGTGAAGAATCTGTTTCATGTCAGCTTCTGGCAAATCTCTTAAGCGATCCCTGAGTGGAGCTTGAATGGCCCAGTCAACAGCATTCATGACAATTTCATCCACTGCTTTGCTAACCTGATGGGGAATATCAAGATTCTCCAATTTGTACAATCTAGACCCATGTTTATCCAATCTTTCCTCTAGGGCTAAGTTGTCTTGTAGCAGATCCGCCATATGTTGTTCAAGCTCATCGATGCGCTGAATTAAGATCGAATCCGAGGAGCCTTATTGTGGTTGAGTTGGTGGTGGTAGAAGAGATGTTGTTGTTGTGATTGTTATGACCATTGCAGTTGATGTTGGTAGTGGTGCTTGAACCGTTGTGGAGACTGGTTGAGAGACTGTGAGATCAATAACCAGAGTGGTCATTAGAAGAATAGAAGAGGTGTCCTGATGAATAGGAACCGTGACCATTGAATAAACCTCTGATTCAGTATTGGTTTTCTTAGGTTCGTCTTCTTGTGACTTATTCACAAGGAACTGATCGGCGAAGCTAAGTTCCTTGTTAAGATTTTGTAGAGAAGACAAGGTTCTAGCGGAGCTTGCAGGTTCTTTAAGTCTCACTTGATCTTCAGTTGGGAGTTTAAGGTTCTCCTGAACATTTGGGTAAGCCGTTGTAGTGAACTCTTCATCCATTTGCTCAGGGTTTTATTGAATTGAAGTATCAGTGACCTCAAGGTCCATGTGTTCACGGTTTGGTCCAGCATGAACAACATGACTGGATTGAGGTTGAGACACTGTAGCATCACCAGGGTTTGATCCAGCCTGGCCTTCATCCTGTAGGGTTTGGTCTAGCCTGGCCTTCGTCTTAATCTCCAGCATCTGTCCCTAGCACTTCCTCATTAGATTTCGTCTCACTGTCAGTCATACCATGTTTCAGATACAATGAAGAAGATTTATCATGACCTGAAGGTTTAGTTGGTGCAGAACTGTGCCTTTCGAATATATATTGTTCAGCAGGGCTCTTCTTCTTTGGTTTCTAAAGGGTGAGTAGATCAAGGGCCACTTGTTCATCACTGACTTTCTCTTTACCCTTTCCCTGAACATCTGGAAGCGGTTGAAATTTCCCAGAGTCAGGTTCCCTGATCACCATAGGAGGAAGTGGACCCCGATGCGCATAGTGAACCTCCTTTAAAGTTTCTTTAATTGCCCTTTGCATATCAGCCTCTTTATCACCGTACACCGATTCCTTATCTGGAACACCTTCATCAACAAATTCATCAATTAGTTGTAAGGAGCTCTTTGACTTTTGCTTCTTTATCACCTTACCAGCTTTAGGTCGTTTGGCTGGAGATGGTGCCTCAGAAGACTCCTTGACCAGTTTACGTTTTTTACTTTGGTCTTTCTTGGAGGGTTCAGTTGTTGCAGGTGTTGGTTTAGGTGGTTGAGAAGCAGTGGGCTTGGGAGCCTTGGCGACTGCATGTTTTGTTACTAGTGCTACTTTAGATGCTAAAGGCTTAGATTGCTTGGTTGCTTTGAGTTTGGTAGCCTTAGCAGGTTTAGGTGCAGGAGAGTCAGGATCACTAACTTCTTCACCAGCAAGATATCTTTTATGCTTGGCTACTTTCTCCAGATACGCATTGTAGTATTGTTCTCCTCGAATGTCAGCAGTGATAAGATCATTCGGAATAGACATCCCAAAGACTTCCCGTTTGGTTCCCTTTGCACTAAACTTGAGATATCCAAAAACAGGTTCTTCATTAGGCAAATGAAGAGGAGAACCTGGTCTCGGGTGGAACTTGTGCTTGCTTTGTAAGTGATGGATGATCAGCTTGGTGAACCTAACACTTGGGATCACAATGAGGTTGGCTTTCTTCTTTCCCTGAGTATGTCATGCCAGATTCTTTTTGTCTTCAATGAAGTTATGGATGGATTGGGTGAACTCTTCCCACATCCTCTCTGCATAATCAATATGGGCTTGATTGACGACGCCCCAAAAAATTTGAAACACTCGACCCCTTAGTCTCTTAAACCCTGAAGTCTTTCCCATAAGACACAAATTAATGATTGTTGTGAGTGCTCTCCATGGCTGAAACATGTCATTAGTAACCCAGTTCGTTGACAAAGTTGATGAGAGCATTAGGTGTTGGTGGGGAAGAAAATGGATTGTTGTTGTCGACTGGTGTGATCTGAAGGGCGTCTCTAAGTGTGTCTTTGGTGAGATCGAATCATTGCTCATCTAGTTGACAGCTGTAACTCCCGGTGTTTTTGACATATCGAACAGTGTCCCAAAACTGTTGAATATAGATCGATGGAATTGTCAAGGAAGTAGTGAAGGCTCTAAAGAAGTTGGTGTGCTTTAGAATATCCACATCAATCTTGTAGATTGGATTGCTCTGTGACTTTTCTACATCCAAATAGCAGTTGCTTTTTCCTACAGGCACCCATCTGCTGTGAGGCAGGATTTGATCATCAGTACGAGTGGGTGGTGCCATAGCAGGTGCTTGTTCAGCAGGAGCATTAACATTAACATTAGCCATTGTATCTACACAATCACATCCATAGAAAGGCATACATACAGAATAGAGATGTTAGATGTGAGCAAGTGCTCAAGAGTTAATCAGTTATAGACTAAATCCTGGAAAAGGACACGGAGATCATGTTAAAGTGGTGGTCAACAGATTTGGTCAACTCTTGAGTCAACAAAAGTTAACTCATGGATGAAAAGACAAAATGCAATGACCAAAACACAATGACCAAATCGCAATTGTCATGTGATACTAGACAAGAGGTTAGGACACACTAGGCAAAACGCAATATGACAAAACACAAACAACAAAACGCAAGATACTAAACGCAGTCAGTCAGCAAAATGCAATTACACAAGTCGCAGACCCTTCAAGAGGCAAAAGACAAGACGCAACAACCAAAACGCAGTGAATATTTTAAAACAAGATAATCAAAACGCACAAGTCAAAATGTAACAGGCAAGACGCAGTGAGTATTTTATTCAAAAATAGACAAAACGCAATCATTTGAAAAAATTTCAAAATGAGGGTTTTAATTATTTTAGTATTTAAATGGTCTTCATAACAAAACGCAATGACTGCTTTTTGACCTGTTTTATAAAGTAATAATCAAAACGCAACGGGGATAATCAAGGACAAAATGCAATTAGGAATCAACAACAAAACACAGCTAATTATATAATAGGCAAAACGCAACCAAGACTGTTCTACCTAAAACGCAATCAAGAACATTATAACAAAACGCAGCCAAGAACATTATAACAAAACGCAATCAAGACTGTCTTAACAAAAACGCAGATTCTAACTTTCCAATCGAGACTTCCAAGGCAATACCAGATCCTGTTTACTTTCTAAAATGCTCACTAACCTATTAACAACAACAAGAGGTTACCACACATATCATACGATCACGATTTTGACTTAAAAAGTTAACTTTTACACAAAAATCACAAGGACCATAAAATAACGATGGGGAATCCAATTTAGGCATTAACGAAGCATCATGTATGTAATCTAATGCTAACCCAACAATAAAAACTCAACAACAAACACTAACCAAGATTTGGATGATGATTTTGCACGAAGATCTACAACAGAACACGATTTAATGAATTTCAGGCCATGATGTTATAGATAAAGCATATTTAGATGATAAACAACATTAAGCAAGCATTACCTAAGCAAGAAAACACACAAATGGCCACGAATCAAGAAAAATGAAAGATGTTGCGATTTGGGTTGAGAGAGAAAACAAGAGTAAAGTTTGGTCTTTGGAGTTTTGACCAAGTCAAAACGCAAAGGGCTTATATACTTAAGTATAAGTTTCAGCATATGGCAGATTTGGTCCCTCCTTTTCATGTTTCACTTCCATTTAAGATATAAGTATTACTAAGGGATTATTTAAGATGCATAATTGGCACAAATGGTTCTTTATATTTTATGAGTCTAGGAAACAAATAGCAAATAGAACATAAGACCCTATACTTGCATATAACTAACAAATTTAGCCTTTTTGAGTTAACACAAGTTTAACTCCCCCTTAACATGTAACCCCATTAGATACAAATCTTTTCTCAATTAATTGTTCAATGTATTAAGATGCCCGATAAATGTCATAAATTTTGAAAAATACTCTCCCCCTCAATCAACGACCTGTTTTCTATTGAAAGAGTTTTAGTCGTTGATTGAGTATCAAATTTATGAAAACACAAGTCCGATTGATTTTACAACAACATTAAACCACCATGTGAAAACCAAATAATTTTCTAAAGAATCATAGACGGAAAATTATATGGATAGACAGAAGTCTTCTCTTCTGCATCAGGAAATAATGCACTGAAGCGTACATTAGATCGAGGTTGCATGGATATAAAGTAATCCATGAGAGGGAGAACTTAATCACCCGTTGTTTGGAACAACCATCTTTTTGGCGACATGCTTTCCTCAATTTGAAAAATGGGTTGCAGTCTGAAATAACTGCAAGCCTTAAAGACATGTTTTGAAAAGTTTGAACTTCTGTTTGAGCTTCATTTAAAGACCCGTGTCATTATTGAATGATATTTCTAGGTCCGTAAATGTTATCGATAAACGGAAGACATGTCTTGAAAAACCATTTTTGGTATTTTCTATTTTCTTATTTTTATGGTTTTTATAGGTTTTATATTTTTGTATTTTCCTTTTGGTTTTAGAATATGTACATATTTACATAGGATATAGGAAGACCATCTTTTACTCCTCTTCTCCTTCCTGAAGATGTTTAAGAGTTTCCGGAGACATACTCTTCATACCAAGTCGCGGGAGTAGAAATTTGAACCGCTCTCTTGGTAATGCTTTTGTAAATATGTCCGCGAGCTGATAATCCATCGACATGAACTATAATTCAACCACGCCTTTCTCAACCTGCTCTCTTATGAAATGGTGTCGTATGTCAATGTACTTAGACCGGGAGTGCTGGACATTATTGCAGCAGAGAGCAATGGCACTGCGATTGTCACAATACAAGGGAATTTTATTGAAGGAAAAGCCATAGTCTGTGAGTTATGATCTCATCCAAAGTATCTGAGCACAGCATCCAGATATGGAAATGTATTCTGCCTCTATAGTTGAGATCGCAATGCTCTTCTGTTTCTTTGATGACCAGCTGACTAATTTATCTCCAAGGAACTGAGCACTTCCTAATGTACTTCTTCGTGTGTCCTCACAACCTGCATGATCCGCATCTACATAGGTTGTTAGTGCCATAGCGGTGTCTTTCGGATACCAAAGACCCCAATTAATGGTTCCTCTGAGATACCGAAAGACCCGTTTAAGAAGGTGTTTTTGGTAGGCTTAAGCGGATTCTAGCACACATGCATACAAGCGGATACAAGGTCGGGTCTGCCGGTGTGAGATAACATTAGGGAAGCCGACCATTCTACGAATCGAGTTTGGTCAACTGGGAATCCACTAAGGGTGTCATCATCCAGTTTGAGTTGATCCACCATGGGTGTATCAACAGGGTCACACGAATCCATCCTAAATTTCTTTAATATTTCAAGAGAAAATTTTGATTGATTAATGAAAATGCCTCCGGGATTTTAAGAAACTTGTAAGCCTAAGAAAAAAGACATTTGCCCCATCATTGACATTTGAAATTTAGAACTCATCTCATAGGAAAATATTTCACATGCTTTAGGGTCGGTCAAGGCAAAAATGATATCATCTACATATATTTAAACAAGAAGAATATGTTTGCCTATTTTCCGAGTGAATAGTGTCGGATCAACTGCACCCTTAGAAAATTTGTTGTCCAGAAGAAATCGTAACAAGGTATCATACCATGCCCGAGGGGCTTGCTTTAAATCGTACAAAGATTTCTTCAGACGATAAACATGTGTCGGATGGTCAGGATCAATGAAACCCTCTGGTTGACTAACATAAACTTCTTCCTTTAATTCGCCATTCATAAATGTTGTCTTTACATCCATTTGATAGATGGTCATGTTTTTACTGGTGGCATTGGTAATGAAGATACGAATAGCCTCAATACCGTGGCAACGATGCAAATGATCCTCAAAATCAATGCCCTCTTCTTGTCGATATCCTTGGCCACTAACCTAGCCTTGTTCTTCAGAACATCACCGTAGTCATCAAGTTTAACTTTGTAAATCCACTTGAGAGCAATAATCATGACACAATCTGGTTGAGGTACTAATTTCCACTACTTGAAGTCGATCAAATTCGTGAATCTCATCTTGCATAGCTTGAAACTAGCAATCTTCAGTAATTACAGATTTGAAGTTCTTTGGTTTGACTTTTGACAGTACAGAGTTATACAAGCACCATAAGGCATCGGTTGCTAGTTGTTTTCTGGTGGATACCGGCCGAGAGGGATTGCCAATAATATTATCCAGCGGGTGATCCTTGCTCAATTTCCTGAGATGATGAAGTATTTGAGAGACATAAGGAGATTATGCTAAACTAAGATCCCCAGATGATGATGCTTCAGAACTAGGTTCCGGAGCAAATACATTTATGAAGGGATGATTGTCAACAGGAGCAAAGGGATTGTCTTCTATGAGAGTAGAATCAGCTGTAACGCCTTGATGTAAACTTGGAGATTGTAATGCCGAAGATGACGGTGAATGACTTGGAGAAGGTACATCTTTATCAACGGTAGTAGATGAAGGTGTACCGACTGAATTGACTGGTACTGAAACTGCTAGAGCAGGAGAGACCAGTCTTTCAACACGAGGAGGTTCCAAGTATTCATCGAACATTAGTTGGAATAAGATCTCCAGTTCTTTATTTATGGGGGGTACATAAGGAGCTGCAGGAACCGGATTTGGTACGAGCCCTGAACTTATTTGTCCAGACGTCAAAAAAGTAGGACCGGGTCCCGTACTGAGTTGCACAAGAGCCATCAGCTCAGTCAGCTCATCGAATTGAACGTGACTAATTTCCATAATTCATCGGGTTCTCTTGTTGTAGATTCGATAACCTTTATTGCTTGGTGCATAGCCCACGAAAATTTCAATATCAGCCGTTGGTTGCAATTTTCCAAGATCTTCGCTATCATTTGTAGGGTAACAAAGAGCACCAAAGACACGAAAAAAGGTAAGATCAGGTTTCTTATCATGCACCAGTTCATATGGGGTTTTGTCGTGACGTGTATGAATGAGGGATCGGTTTTGGGTGTAACAAGCAGTCGCCACAGCTTTTGCCCATAAAAACATCGAGGCTTTGGAAATATCAGCATTCTTTTTAGCTGGCCTTACAAGGGTTTTGTTTCCATCTTTCGACAACGCCGTTCTGCTGTGGTGTCCTCGGAATTGTCTTTTGGTGAAAAATGCCGACACGTTCATAATAATCAGTCAAATCTTTATTGACAAATTCTGTGCCATTATCGGTACCGACGTATCTGACAATTTTATTGAGACCGACTTGTATTTGCTTCAGAAATTTAATGGCGACCGTTGGGGTTTCATTTTTCAATCTCAAAAACTTGACCCAAGTAAACCAAGAATAATCATCAACGATGACTAAGATGTATTTCTTCCCATTAATTGTTTGCACTCGCATCGGGCCACATAAATCCATATGAAGGGTATTAAGAACTTCCAAGTTGGTGTTTTCAGGTTTGGGTTTATGGGTATGCTTTTTGCTCTTTCCTAGTTGACATGCAGAGCAGAGATGATCTTTCTCAAACTTCAATCTAGGTAAGCCTCTTACGAGGTCCTTTCTTACAAGGTCATTGATGGTGCGAAGTTACAGTGATTAATACAACGAGCCAATAAACTCATGATTTGTTCTTGGAGGCTTTAGACAACAAATAGATTAGGGAGGACTTCATCATGTCTTCGACCGAGATAGTGTATAAATTTAAACCACGAGAACCTTTAATTAATTCAACACCATTCGTGTCTCGAACATAACAAGTATGTTTCCTGAATGCAACTTCTAGGTCAGAATCACAAAATTGTCCGACTGAAAATAGATTGTGTCCTAGTCCTTCTACATAGTATACCCTGGAGATCAAACTGTCACCAATCATGTAATCTCTATAACCCTATGATGGCACCAAAATGGTCATTCCTGAATCTAATTGTCCCGATGAAATTTTTCATGAAATTTGTAACACCCCCAAAAATGTGTCGCAACGGAAATGTATCCGGGGGCGTTACTTCATAATACAACAGCACAAGATACAAGAGAACGACCTCTAAATGTGTCTTTTGAAAAAGTAATCTCGTTGATTTCTTGAAAATTGATATAAACATTTGTCCCTAATTGCATCACAATGAAATGCTGAAAACAATACTAACGAGATTTGATCATTTGATTGTAGTAGACTCTAATGCACTCAAATAAATCACGAGCATCTAAATTCACCTGGAGAAAAATCATGATTAAAATACGTTCAAACATAAAGTTGGTGAGTTCATAGGTTTGTTTAAATATAAACGTGAAATCAAATGAGTGAATTTACCTACTGTATCAACACAGTAGCATGTAAAATGTTTAGAAACTACTGTCTCCCTATAGTATCATAAAATGCGTTTAAGTATAAACGTTGGAAACCAAAGACTTGAAAAAGGACTTAAATGAGATTTGTTGGAAACTTCTCATGTAAATGATACCAAATTAAGATTTAGTTAAACGCTATTCTTTAATTTATAATTCATATAACATATTCATGCAATGTTTTCTAGTTTAGTTTCTTCTTCGATGGCAATATGCAGAACCAATCTCCAAACCATGAACTCTTTAAGACTTCGCTAAAATTATGTAAAACTCATGATTGTTATATATGTTATCGAAGTGACTTCTTTCTTTTAGAGTTCTTCAAATTCTTAAAACCGTAGCTTGTCGACTTATCATTATAGTGATTTCTAATATCGTTTTATCATAAAATAGTCTCGGTAATTTTGATACATATGATTAGTATAAAAGTGAGTTATGGCTTAATATTTACCTCTAAAGTATAATGATAGATCGATAAAGAAAGCAAGAACGTAAACACCTGATGCACCGTTCGAGACTAAAGCCTAATCACGACCCCAACCTCCTACTTAACAAAATCAAAACCTTCGCCTGAATATGAACTAGCCGTATTCAACCTGATAGCAGAACTCCAAACACGAACTAATGAAATAACTTTCCTTATCATGAACCAAAGGTCCACCTGAATACGAACTTAGACTCCACCGCTGATTCCAAAACATAAAGATCGGACGTAAACTCAAAACTAAACATGTCATGGACACGAGCATGAACAACTCTCGTACATGAACGCATAAACTTGAGTGTGCGTGTTTAACGTTGGCTCAAAATTCTAACAAGAAATTGATCTGCAAAAATGAGCAACCATCAACAAAACTATGACTCGCTAATACTTAAACGCATACCAAGTTGGTAAGCCGTAAAGCTCTAACCAAGGCTTGAACGTGGGTGACATGGAGCACAGATTACGATTATGAACACTAATGTTGGACCTTGAAGCATGCATTAGGGCATGATTGAGATTTTCTCTATTGTATCATAATTGCATATATTTTTTACATTTGGTAATTTTGTGGTTAGTGAAGGAATAGAAAGTGTATATATACAATCATGTATATACAAAGTTGTTGCAGTAATTTTGGAAATAAAAACGAGATTGAGTGAGAAAAGATTTATTTATTTTTTTCTTAATCATGTAATGTATAAAAGAAATAGTGGTAGGAGAGTTAGGTCACCATGAAGATAAAGACAAGAAGAATGATATTAAAAGAAAGATGGAACACATGAAAGAAAAGTGTGGCTGAGTGTTGTTGATGTATTGTTCTTTCATGCTTGGAAATGACAAAAGAAGATGGGACGTGTGAGTGTTGTTGATGTATTGTTCTTTCATGCTTGGAAATGACAAAAGAAGATGGGACCTGTCCTTATGTATTGTCATTTGATGGCTTGGTCACAAGACGATAAAGCATTCCTCCAGAACACGAAATTAAGGTGGTGGTGAACATGTGTAAAGCTAGAAAATAATAAGTTATTCAAATAAATAGGGTAAATGGTGTGCATTAATTGAGTTTAGTAGGTATTGTTTAGGCTAATGGGTATTTTGGTCATTTTTTTGTTACTTTTTGGGTCTCGGGCAAAACTAAAAAGTTGTTCGAAATGTCGTTTTACATCAGATTGCTTTAGAGTCTGAGTTGTGAAAACATGGTTTAGCGAGTCGTTTTTTTTATAAGTCAATTTAAAATAACATATGTCTTTTCGTTTTCAAGTCAAATAAATTAGAAATAAATTTGCACATGAGAGATGTGTAATAATAAATATGATTTATTATTAAAGTCTGTTCCAAAAATTTTACCGGTTATGCGGTAATCGTTTTTATGTGACAATAAAAGATCAAAAGTCAAAAATCAAGTCGGACCCGAAAAGTCAAAGGGTAAAGTAGTTATTTAAAGTTCCGAAAATTGCCAGTTGTTACAGTACCTACCCCTTAAAGAAATCTCGTCCCGAGATTTAATTTGTGTTAACCGATGGTGTGACCAAGAAAAGATTTAAGATTTAATAAACCAGTTCTAAATAAGACGTTGATAGCATTCTTCAGCAAAATTCGATGTTTCGACTTAGTATACCAAAAATTTTGGCTAGGTTTGACCAGGATATTTAATCCATTAAAATAGGTATCTCAAAAATGTCATTACTGATCTTATGACTGATATAAATGCGTTATAAAGAAGGTCTCGTAATATTGAAAACATCGAAGGAGAAAGTGTAGCCTCGTGAGTATGTTCGTATAAGGTTCTAAATGTCCAAGGATAGAGTCGCGTTTCTAATATCTTTCATGTTTGATGATTTACATCAAACGAGGCTTATGGATGTAAGTATCCAACTTACTTAGCAGTACTAGGATGTATCATGACCTAATTGTTTCTACTAGTGGCCCAAAATTAATAGTTTGACTATCTCTTTCGTCGATAGATGTTTATCTGGTTTAAGGAGGTTGCATTACCTATTGGATAAAGTTGTACCAGTTGGGACCGCTCCAAGGCCCATCATCAAGCAAAAAACCATAAGTACAATAAACTATAAAAAATGGTGATGATGCGGAGTTGTGGAGGTACTCTGAGAAACAATATCCCCTGAATAAGGTTCAACAAATGGGAGGAGTTCGCGGGAGAGCTTATGCGATAGACGGTGGAATATTGTACCCAGTCGTTAGGTCGAGGTTGAATAAACTCCATTAGTTCAAGTGTGCACAAGTCGGTTAGCTCCACAATCAGTTCATGATCGTAACGATTTCTAACGGCAAAAGTAATAACTTAAGGATGAGATAAGGTAGTTCCAAGTGAGACCTTAAGATTCTGCTAAGTGGTTTATCGGGTTCGAGTTCGTACTCGTGTCATATTGGATACCATTAAGCCCACTCATTTATAATTTATTATTTACATAAAGAAGCGTCCTAATTTATGTAAATAATGAATTGATAAACTTATGGTTCCGTGATTTACAATTTATTTATTTAAATGAAGAGGCGTCCCAATCCTTTCTAATAAAGAGATTATAAATCAGTTACTAATATTATGATGCAATACGCGTACTCACAAAATTCTTCAAGGTGTGGTGACATGACAATGCATGTGCTCTAATGAGTATGGGACGAGTGTTCCAAAACTCGTCTTCGGAGACTATGAGTAAAACAATCAGGGAAATCAACATAGTGCTCAAGATAGTTAATGAGTACTCGGTTAGAGTAAACAACGTAAAAGTCTTTATGAATGAGTCAACATAGCAGTTATCATATAAATCCTCCTATTACAAGTCCCGCCCATACAAGACTTGTAATACTTAGATTTATACATAATTCCATGTAATCAGAACTGTGACGGGTGTTGGGAATAAATCTTCATCAAGAGTTAATAATGCCAAGGTATAACTAACAGTACTAGTGGAGTTAGTACTGCCAGTACAAACTTAGTACTGCCAGTGTTAGTTAATACTGCTAGAAGAAAAGTTAATACTGCTGATGGTTAATGCTGCTGACTTAGAGATAAGGATGCAATGACTAAAATATGGAAATGTATTATTATATTTTAGGAGATTCGTATATGATTATAATTGTAATTGACCCTAAAAGTTCGATAGTTATCTTTGATAAAGGACTCTTGTGGGTATTAAAAAGGAGAATCCTAGGTTTAAGGGTTTGATATGCTTAGATGAGAAAATATACATCTTAGAGAAAGAACATTGTAATAGCTTCAAGGTTGTAACCCTAGTACTAAGCAAGAGTACTCGTATTATCATTAATAATATTGAATCGTTTTTGTTCATTCATATCTACTGTTTCATTGATATATCTTCTAGAGTATTAAAGAGTAGATTCTGCATACTCTTTTGATATACACACAAAGTTTCTACTATTGTTATTTTGGATTTATCCAAGGTAACATACTCTTTACAAGGTAAAGAATCGATCTAGGATTGGGATCAACAAGTGGTATCAGAGCCTGTGCTTTGAGAAACTTTGATCTAGAAGTAATGGAGTTTGAGAATACATAGAACAATGCTTTGGCTAAGCTTCCTATGCTCAAATTCGGGGAGTATGAGATGTAGGAAATCAGGATTAAACAATATTTTCAGATCCAGGATTATGCTCTATGGGAGTGTAATAGAGAATGGGAATTCATGGGTACCTATTCCTGAAACAACACCACCAGAAAGTGGTACATCAACAACAATAAAGATGACTATGCCTGCTACTATTGAAGAAAAGACATGTAAAAAGAATGATGTAAAGGCAAGAAGTCTACTACTCATGGCACTGCCCAATGAACATCAACTTACCTTCGACCAGTATGTTGATGCTCAATCAATGTTTGCTGCAATTAAAGCTCGATTTGGAGGCAATGAAGCAACAAAGAAGACACAGAAGGCTCTGTTGAAACAACAATATGAAAACTTTAGTGCTTCAAGCTCTGATTCACTTGATTTATCTTTACAGGATTAAAAGGCTTGTTAGATAGATTAGGCAGTCTAGGTGTGGTTACTCCTCCAAGTAAGTTCTAAATGTAAATTTAGGAGCTTACTTCTGAATGGGTCTTCACAATGTTGTAGTGTGGATGAACAAACCTGATTTTGATACTATGGATTTGGATGATCTGTACAAAAAATTTAAAATTGTTGAACAGAAGGTTAAAAAATCTGCTGGAGCAAGCAATGATGATTAAAAACTTGGCATTTGTAACTTACTCAGGTGCAAGCTATACTAATGCATAGTAATGCCTGTTACCCTGAAGTTAGTAATGCTACACAAAGGTTAATACTGCCAGTATGAAATTTGTATGCTAGCTTTAGTGATGCCACAGTATATGCTTAGCTTTCCATCAAAGCAAAATGGGTTCAACTAGTTCCATGAAGACCTTGAGCAACTTCTGATGTTGATTAGAAGAATTGGTTTTAATGTGGACATATGGTACTACTAAGCGATGAGGGCAAGAAGTTCTATCAGAGAACTAGAAGGAAAATCATAATTGATAGAAGCCATTATGCTGGATATGATAAATCAAAGGTAGAATGTTTCATCTGCATAAAATGGGACATTTTGATAGGGATTTGCGAGCACCTAGGAGTAAGACAACAGAAAATGAGAATCAAGGTGTCAAACAAAAGACGTAAAATTGAAGATGCTTATGAAATAGGCAATGTGTGCTATAGGATGGTGCTGGCTTTGATTGGAGTGACATGGCAGAGGAAAAGATTCAGGCAAACATGGCACTCATGGTATTCTTAGATTCTGAGGTAAAAAATGATAAATCTTGTTCTAAAAATTATCTAAAAAACTATGAAGCTCTTAAGAAATAGTATGATGATTTGCTGTTTAATTATGTGATAAATGATTTTAAAGCAGCGATATACAAAAGAGGGTTAGCAAACTTTAGAAGGTCAAATGTTAATATATAGAACATGAAGTTCTTTTCTCTAAGGAAATTGCTCTACTTAAAAGAAGTGTATGGTGTAAAGAATATGAGTTAGGATTACTTAGGACTGAGCTTGAAAAGGTTAAACAAGAAAAGGAGGGAGTTGATTTTAAGATTGCAAAGTTTGATAAATCTGCTAAAGACTTAAATGAAATGTTAGAAAGTCAGATAACTGACAAAAGCAAGAAAGGAGTAGGTTATAATGCTGTCCCCTTACCTCATCCTTTGATTCTTAATAGACCAAAAACTTTAGACTTATCTTATTCAGGTCTTGAAGAATTCAAAGAACCTGAGGTTAATGAGTATGGTCTTAAGGATTCTGTTTAAATCTCTACCACTGTTGTGATAAAGAGTCAAGATAATCTATGGAGAATACTGTTGACTTTTGGGACAACATCAAATGACTTGATACTAACAACTAGCTCTTTGGTCTCTACTCAAGGTTGACAAGATTGGAAGAAAAGTTTTTCTATCCTGCTAATAATGTTAGGGAAGTGAAACACTAAGATGTTAGGAAGAATATTGATGCTCCAATTATGTGGATTGGTGTCAGATGATGAGGATGAAGTGAGTACTTTAGTGGTAAAGAAGCCAACTGTTATTTCTACTGCTGATAAAATAGAAAAAACCAGTTAGGAAGCCAGTGAGATATGCTGAGATGTACAGGTCACCAAGACCTAGAGGAAACCAAAGGAATTGGAATGGTCGAAAATCCAATCAGTTAGGATGTAACTTTATATTTAATAACAAAACATGTTTTATCTTTGAAAGTTTTGATCACATATAATACAGCTCTCCTAACTAACAGAGGAAAATAATAGTAAGTGGAAATAATTATAACAAAAAGGATAATGACTACTATTCTAAAACCTCTCATTCTAGTGACACAACTATGCTCCAAGAGCAGTTTAATGAGACTAGCCTTAAAATCTTTTATTACTGCAAGGGCCTGTTAATACTGTCTAGGTCTGTTAATACTAGTAGACCTTTTAGTACTGCTATGTCTTTTAATACTATTAGGCCTTTTTATACTGCTCACCCCAAATTAATAATTTATTGTGCTAGACCAAGGACATATTTTCAAAATCAAGCACAATCAACTGTTCACAGGCCCTTTTACAAGAGAACAGCATTAACAAAAAGGGGTTTTATTCAAAGGTTTAATACTCGTAGGCTATTTAGATCAACTGTTAATACTGTCACGGCAAGGGGATTTAATGTTGTTAAGCCCTTAGCATGTTGGGTTTGGAGGACCAATCAAACCATTGGTGCATCAATGGTTTTCAAACAAGTTAATTTACTTTGATGTACAAGGCTGTTCCAAGTCAGTAATGCTTGGGTCCCAAAGAAAACTTATTCATAAGTTTTTGTTTGCAGAACAATTCATAACTAAATGATAAAGGCTTTGCTGATAGTGGATGCTCAAGGCACATGACTGGAAACATAGCCCATCTTTCATATTTCAAAGACTTTGATGGAGGTTATGTTACTTTTGGTAGAGGAGCCTATGGAGGCAGAATTACTGGCAAAGGTACTATTAAAACTGATAATCTTGATTTTGATGATGTATACTTTGTCAAAGAGTTAAGTTCTACCTCTTTAGTGTCTTACAAAATGTGTGCTAAAAGAACTATGTTCTTTTTACTGTTCTGGAATGTCTATCCTATACCTACAAATTTTAAGTTGCTCATGATGAAATCAGATAGCTTCTTTAAATTCCTAGACAGGTAACATGTCCAGTTTTGACATGAAAAACATAGTTCTTAAAGATAGTTTAACTTGTGTAGTTGCAAAGGCTACATCTGAAGAATCAATGCTATGGCATAGAAGGCTTAGTCATATAAATTTTAAGAATATTAATAAACTTGTCAAAGAAAATCTTGTAAGATAATCTGCCTTTAATGGATTTGAGAAGGATCCAAATGTGTTGCTTATCTTAATAGGACATGAATACACAAAGCCTTTGTAAGACCAATGCTTTAAGCCCATTTACTAAGCCTTTGTTTATGCTGCATATGGATCTCTTTGGTCCAACTTATGTTTAGTAGTATAATGCATAAAAAGTACTGCGTTAGTAGTCACTGTTGATTATAGAGATTTTCATGGGTTTTCTTTTTAACCAACTAAGGAGGAATCAAGTGAGATCCCCCCATTAAAATTTTAATCAAGAAGTAGAATAAACAGAGTGGTTAAGAAAGTAAAATAAATCAGAAGGGATAATGGGACAGTGTTTAAAATGAATTAATGGATGATTTCTGAGGGAAAAAGGTATTAAAAGAGAATATAGTGTAGCTAGGGAATCCTCAGCAAAATGTGTAGATGCCGAAAGGAAAGAATAGGACACTCGATTGATGCTGCTAGAACAATGTTTTGCTGACTCTAAGTTACTACCATATTTTGGGTACAGAAGCAGTTTCTATGCTTGCTATGTACATATTAGGTCTCTAATTGTCAAGCCTCATAACAAGACTCACGTATGTATCTTTAGAGGTTTTAAACTAGCTATAGGCTTCATGAAAACCATTTGGATGTAATGTTAATATTCTCAATACCGTAGATAATTTGGGCCAAGTTTGATTGAAGAGTGATGAAGGTTCAGTAAAACCCTAAAATGTGGTCACAGCGGAAAAAATATGGGGGAGCAGTACTTCATAATACAATAGCACAAGATACAAGAGAAGACCTCTAATGTGTCGTTTGAAAAGTAATCTTCGTTGATTTCTTTAAAAATTTATTATAACATTTGTCCCATAATTGCACCATAATGATATAGCTGAAAATATCCAACGAGATTTGATTCAATTTGTATGTATGTAGAATCATAAATGAAATCTTGTCAATTTTAGACTCCACATTGCACAGCATGTCAAACCAAACATTCTAATTCACCTGAGAATAAAACATGCTTAAAAGTGTTAAACATTAAGTTGGTGAGTTCATAGTGTTTTGTAAGTTAATGTAATGTTGTGAATCAAAGATTTATAAAGAATGCACGACCAATTTAATGTCACTAAAATGTTTCAAGTGTGTATTGCCACTTTATTCAAGGCAACGTAAATATCCCTGTGTGTAATAAACCATGATTACGATAACTCTAAGTTCATGCAACCACTCGGAAGACTTAATTGTATGCCCCATTCTTTTCAGGCACTGTAAGTGTTCATTTTCATGTGAACGTTGTTTCGCTGGCCCTGGAGTCTACCAAGCCAGTGCGATCATGTTATTTAGTTGTGCTGGCCCTGAGTATACCAAGCCAGTCACGTCATATATTTGTTGTGCTGCCCTATGTCTACAAGCCAGTCATAATCCGATAATTGTTGTGCTGGCCCTGAGTCTACCAAGCCAGTCATAATCCGACATGTTATAACGTTCGTTTGCCTAGTGATAGCTAATCACCCGAACGGGGATTGTCAATCCCGAATAGATCTATTTTAAAACATTCGCGCTCACCCTCCAAGTGATTCACAGTTCATGCAACCTAAGCTAATCCGTAATCATTTCAAAAGTAAAGTACATATATTTGTGACAAAAATGAGGTCAAGTAATATATCCCATAGCGAGCTAAGTAAATGAGTATGTAAACCAATTTGTAATCAACCAGGTAATTGTGTTTGTAATGAATTGCAATATCAAGTATGTAAACCAAGTGTGTAAAATAGTATGTGAAAGATATTGTAAACGAATAGGTAAACAAGTTGTGTTAAGCATGTGTTCTCCACCGAGATTTGTATAGGCATTTGTAAACAAGTGAAAGAGGGCTATAAACTCACATCGATGATGACGAACGATTGGCGGGAATGTACACATTGAGTACAAGTCGAAACGGAAACAGAAACGGCTCGACCAAGAAGTTGCGGTTTATCTTAACGGCTAAGACCCACTAGCCTAGGATGATGTACTTGGTTTTTCCGATGAATGAGCACATCAACGTGACAAGTTGAATAAAAGATTAGATTTAAAGTTGTAATAGTTTGGTGGTTGGTTAAATAAATAAATCAAAAAGTAACGCAAAGTGTGTAATATATTCCGTTATAAATTGATAATGGATTAAGACCAATTATAATATTTCCTATCGTAAATTATATATTAAGATACCCACCCAAAAGGATAACTCGAAGCGTATATGATACACAACGTGTGTGTTCCTAAAGATGACAATTAAACTAAAATTGGTTTATTATATTAAATACTTTTCCAAGTATTATATAGAAAAAATAATAATAATTAAAGCAAACTAAATAATTTGTCACGTTCCCGAATGATCCACATTTGATTTAATGGAAGGTGTCTTTATAAAAATGAACACACGTTTTCAAATCTGTAAATTATGTTAAACCAACGTTTTAAAAACTCTTACAATGTTCTGATGTTATTTTCTGTTGATAATTATAAATATAAGATTATTTTATAATTTATATATTGTTTCACGATGGGTTGCTAGAAATTATTTATCCCATTTGTAAAAGTATTGTTTCAGTTTTTTATCCGGTTAGTGATATATTATGAATTAAAATCTTGAATATTATAGAACTTAACCTTTTTCAAATATTACATGTCTGAAATTTTACTCATGTGTTCAATATATATGATTAGGCAAGATTAATTTAATACATGACACATTTATTTAACCAATGACCACCATTTAATACGGTTTAATATTTTGAAAATTAGATATATTATTAATTTTTTTTTTTATATATATCCCAAGACACTCCTTTGTGTATACCTAGTTAATACCAAACGCAACTATTTGTTGTGCTATAACCATCAAAACGGCACCCTTTTTGGCATGATAAATTAACAACCAAACGCCACCATATGATTGTTATACATCCGTTTCATCACCCCCTAATCTGCCAAACAAACCAACGGTCCTAAAATACTTATAACCAAAAAAACCACCTAATCTGTGGCTGTTGGAGCCAATCGCTAGCCCTGCTGATGACCGCGAACAATTTGTCACCCTCGAGGTACGGGATCTTTAATAAGCTATAACCTACTAATGCTAAAGTTGAGATAATTTGTTTTCCTCTTAATAGAACTTGATAGGTACACTTTATGGTAGATTATGTAAATGTTGTTCATATTACTAATGTAGGTGAAAGCCTTATGTTGAGGTCGATATTGGCGGGTCAATCACAATTCTTAAGCCCTGAAGTATTTTTATGTAATAATGTCGAAAAGTGGCCACACGGAAAGCTAAGCAGACCTGCAATTTCAAAGGTTTGTTATTTTATTTTTGAGTTTTAGTTCTCATCTCTTAGTTCTAAACATTGTCTTGGTTATATTTATAGCGCTTCATTAAGCTCGTTTTGACATAAAATTGAAAGATTAATCAACTCTCATGTGACCATGGATTTATCGTTTGTGCTAACCTCCGATAACATAAATTGGTAAGTATTCTAATTTGTCGTTTTAGTAAAAGTGGGCACCATGATAAATAGTAAAAGTATCTTAATAGTTTAGTAGTAACTTAATTGTTTAATTAATGTGAATAGTTAGACAAAAGATGAAACTTCAGTGTAAGAATAAACTTGGAGATGTATATTCTTATTATTGTATCTTATAAAATATAAAGTACATTGTTCTTTGGCTTATAAAAGTTACTTTACTTGCGGCTGTGATTATTTTTGTTTTTTGATTTATGTTGCAGATGTACTCTTGCATAGGGCCTAATAGTAGACGGTGGAATTCAAGCCTATGTTTCGTTTTCCATTAACAATCTACTTGTAGTATACCCATCGATGGTAAGAGTTGTTCCTGACTTACAGTATTACACTGCAACCAAAATGTTAAGGAGCATGTTGTTATTCCTCACATTCACTTTTAACATGTCGTTTTCAGCAAAAATCCCCACGAGCCTATATCAACAAAAAGTTGGATCGAGTATACAGGGCTACTCTTCGCGCAAACAAAACAGCGTGGATCTGCTATTAAGGTTAAAAAAGCTAACATCAATTCTCACAAAAGGTGTTGTTTATCATAAAGTTGACAATTTCAATATATGGAACCATCATTTTGAATCTTTTTTGCGGTTCAAAGGCCGAAAATTAAGCCTATAATAGTACCAGGATCTTTTCCCATTTCCAAACACTTTCCTTCATGTCTGAATGAATGATTGCAAAGCTCGGTTCAAGCAGATCTTTAACTTATCATGAATTCGGTGATAAGCTTCTAGAGGACCGTTTGAATATACTTGGTAACTAGTCAGATTATAATAATGTAGTTAACTTACGGGCATTATTCTACTATGTGCATATCACCGCGAATGTATATTGCTGTTTCTAAAGATTATGCTCTTTAATTTTTTAAACAAAACTAAAAAGGAACCCATAACAATTATTTGTCCATCCCAAAAATGGCACAGTTATTGAAGATCTTTTGAAAGTTGTGGGACGAGGAGAGATCAACCTCGTTTCAGTTGTTCCTCCTTTTTGGCTTCTATTAGCTCTTCAACCTCAAGTACTAATTACTCACACCATTTTTGCTTCCCTTATTGTATATCTATAATTAGAATGGCTGGTGCCTGTTTGTAACATCATTTCTTATCCTATTACGTTTTTCCTATTAATAAGGACTTCGATGATAGCCTTCTGAGCGAGTTAATGAAGTTGCACATGAAGATGGTATAAAAAATATTTTGCCTCCAGACATGAGTAATCATTCAATATATCAAAGGTCTATGATGAGTTTAGAGTCAAATTTTATCTAAAACTTTCTTTATCTTATTTATTATGACTCCAATCTAAGAGAAATAAATGGTATCTTCACTGCTATGGTTTATGTTTTTTGGGTCAGTACAGTTCACTATGTGCAACATTTTTTAATTTATGTCTTGCTACAGGTCTTCTCTTTTGGGCCCGTTTTAAAGATTGCCATGTTTGACAAAAATGGTGATGTACAAGCTTTAATCCAATACCCAAGTGAGTTAAATTATCAGACCCACTTCTAACTCCCCTGTATTATGATAACCAGTTTAACATTTGATATTGGCTGAAAAGCTCGATTGATTAGTCTCTGTATTATGAATTCATGTAATATTATATTATGAGAAAGAGTTAAGTGTTGAACTTGTTAAGAAGCTCCATAAATATTTTGTTATGGCGCTCGACTCCACGTTAATCACTTAGTTGATGTAACTAATTTGCAAATGTTTGATACTTTGTGGTTGCCAACACTTACGCTCGACACACTGATTTAAGTATCAAGGTATTTTGATTATAAGTTGCTAGTCGTCTGTAATTGAGCTCTTCAGGAAGACATTCATATATACACATTGATACACTTTTTTTTAAATTTAATTTGTTTCTAGTTTATACTTTTGCTTGTATACCATGTTATTTATGGTTCTTAACTCGAATTTTCTTCAATGTTTGCCACATATTCAGCACTATCTAATGATAATGTTGCTGCCGTTGTGGCACCTTCTATGAGCATACCAGCAACATTATCATTAGATAGCTGCTGGAATATGTGGCAACATGAAGAAAATTCGAGTCTAAGAACATAATAATATGGTATACGAGCAAAAGTATAAACTAGAAACTAATCAAATTAAAAAAAAGTGTTTCAAAGTGTACATATGAATGTCTTCCTGAAGAGCTAAATTACAGACAACTATCAACTTATAATCAAAATACCTTGATACTTAAATCAGTGTGTCGAGCATAAGAGATGGAAACCATAGCTATCCGAACATCTGCAAATTAGTTGCACCAACTAAGTGATTAACGTGGAGTCGAGCGCCATAACAAAATATTTATGGAGCTTCTTAACAAGTTCAACACTTAAATCTTTCTCATAATATAAGATTACATGAATTCATAATACAGAGACTAATCAATCGAGCTTTTCAGCCAATATCAAATGTTAAACTGCTTATCATAATACAGAGGAGTTAGAAGTGGGTCTGATAATTTAACTCACCTGGGTATTGGATCAAAGCTTGTACATCACCATTTTTGTCAAACATGGCAATCTTCAAATAGGCCCAAAAGAGGAGAAGACCTGTAGCAAGACATAAATTAAAAAATGTTGCACATAGTGAACTGTACTGACCCAAAAAACATAAACCATAGTAGTGAGGATACCATTTATATCATCTTAGATCTGGAGTCATAATAAATAAAGATAAAAGAAGGAATAGATAAAATTTGACTCTAAACTCATTATAGACCTCTGATATATTGAATAATTACTCATGTCTGGAGGCAAAATATCTTTTATATCATCTTCATGTGTAACTTCTTTAACTCGCTGCAGAAGGCTATCATCGAAGTCCCTGTTAATAGGAAAAACGTAATAGGATAAGAAATGATGTTACAAACAGGCACTAGCCATTCTAATTATAGATATACAATAAGGGAAGCAACAAAATTGGTGAGAGTAATTAGTACTTGAGGTTGAAGAGCAAAATACGAAGCAAAAGTAGGAACAACATGAACACGAGGTTGATCTCTCTCGTCCCACACTTTCAAACGATCATCAATAACTAGTGCCATTTTGGGATGACAATAACTTGTTATAGGTTCCTTTTTAAGTTTTGTTTAAAAAATAAGAGCATACATCATAGAACAGCAATATACATTCGCGTTTGATATGCACATAGTAAGATATAATGCCCGTAAGTTAAACTACATTATTATAATCTGACTAGTACCAATGTATAATCAAGGTCCTCTAGAAGCTTCTCACCGAATTCATGAAGTATAAGCTCTGCATTGCAACCGAGCTTCTGCAACGCATTCCATTCAGAAATAAAGGAAGTGTTTGGAAATGGAAAAGATCCTGGTATATTATTGGCTTAATTTCAGGCCTTTGAACCTGCAAAGATATCAAAACTGATGTTCCATATATATGAAATTGTCAACTTTAATGATAAACAACACATGTGAGAATTGACGTTAGCTTTTTTTAACCTTAATAGCAGCATCCACGCCTGTTGCGCGAAGAGTAGCCCTGTAAACTCGATCCAAACTTTTTGTGGCTATAGGCTCGTAGGGGATTTTGCTGAAAACGGCATGTAGTGAATATGAGGAATAACAACAAGCTCTTAACATTTTGGTTTCAGTTAATACTTGCTAAGTCAGGAACAACTCTTACCTCGATGGTATACTCAAGTAGATTGTTAATGGAACGAACCTAGGCTTGAATTCGTCTACTATTTGGCTATGCAAGAGTACTTCTGCAACAAAATCAAAAAAACAAAATAATCAGCCGCAAGTAAAGTACTTTTATAAGCAACAAGAGACAATGTAAAAAACAAAATAGTGATGAGTGCTGTAACTTTAAGGCCAGTCCTCACACGTGTAGCTTAGTGAGGGGAAGAAGACTTTGCAAAAATAGTCATCTTTCCCTATATCAACCAACACTCTCTTAAGAAGAGACTAAGTCGTTTTTAACATTTTCTACATATTGTCCTTAGGACAAGGCATGTACCAAAGTCTCGCAAATAAAATACTCACATTGATTAAACAATTAAGTTTTGAACAACTTCGTTATAAATCGGCTGACGATGTGGAAAATCCTGCCTGCTAACGAAGGTTGGACCAAAGAAATCCATATGTAGCATAAACAAAGGCTTAGTAATAGGATTCAGAACTTTGGACTTACAAGAAGCTCTGTGTTTCTTCCCTTTAAAACGTTTTGTAGGCAATCCTCTTACTAGATTATCCTTGACTAGCTTATTTATGTTTTTAAAATTAATACGACCAAGTCTTTGGTGCCAAATCATTGATTCATCTAATGTAGACTTTGCGACAAGACAAGTCAAACTTTCTTTAGGAACAATGTTATTCATATCAAAACTGTACATATTGTCCTTTCTAAGAATTTTAAGAAGTATCTGATTTTCATCAGGCAACTTAAAATTTGGAGACAAGACAAGACATTCAGTATCTGTAAAAAGGACAGTTCTTTTTGTCACACATCTGTGAGACACTAAAAAGATTGAATTTTAACTCATTGACAAAGTATACGTCTTCAAAATCAAGATTATCATTCTTAAGAGTACCTTTACCAGAAATTTTACCACCATATGCACCTCCTCCAAATGCAACATAACCTCCATCAAACTTCTTAAAATCATAGAGATAAGCTATGTTACCAGTTATGTGCCTTGAGCATCCACTGTCAACAAATCCTTTATCATCATGTTGTGGCTTGCCCTGCACAAAAGAGTAAAGAAATTAGATTCCTTTTGGGACCCAAGCCATTACTGACTTGGATGTGCCCTGTGCATCAATGTAGTTATATCTGTTCAAAGTGATTGATGCACTATTAGGGTTAATAGGTCTCCAAACCCAACATGCTGAGGTCTTAACAGCATTGAACCTATTTGCCCTGGAAGCATTAACTAATGTTCTATTTTGCCTAGCAATATTAATTACTCTAGGCCTAGCAGTATTAACAGGTGTTCTGTATGACCTAGTAGTATTAACTATTCTAGGCCTAATAGTATTAACCTTATGATTAAAATGCCTGTTAGTTAATGCTGGTTTCTTATAAAAGGGCCTATGGACAGTAGATTGTGCGAACTTGAAAAAAAGAGTTTTTGGTTTAGCACAACGCACTGTTAGTTTTGGGTGAGCAGTATAAACTGACTTAGCAATACTAAGAGGTTTTAGGCCAGTTCTCAGCAAAACTGCTCTTGGAGTCAC